>JABASP010000158.1:0-73508 GCA_019776565.1 Sminthurinus signatus
TAATTTTAATGAGCTGATTTTTTCAGAGGTTAGTTTCTAGACCAAAAGGAACAATATGACGGGTTCCTGGCTTAAGATTTCTCAAAAGTGGTTTTTTTAAGGCTCTCTAGTGTAGAGTTATGACTAAAACCGTTTCAACAACGTGGAAACGCCCGCATTATCATTATTACATGTATTCATGTGTATATCGTATATCATAACCCAAAATCCACAATAATGTATCTTTACACATTACACATGTCTGCAATATACACAAACTACACTTTAAATATCTATTATCATGATATGACGTGCGTAAAAGTTACAAGTATTTTGTGTATAATATTATAATAAGAGTGGAAATGTCTCATAACTAATGAATGCTGTTATACATAAATTAAGAACTTTTTTTTTCAATTTAGAAAAAAAGTACGTTAACGACTTATTAACTTTAAGCTGTAAACTGTATACATAATAATAATATTATGGTGATTAGTGAACCCTTAAATTTTAAATTTCTACTGGTTGAATAGACGAGGAAACTATATTCCATTTGGAGTTCAAAAAATATATGTATAAAATATCATGGTGTAAGCATTCTATAAAAAAAAGGTGACAAACAAAGTTTAGCTAACATGTGTCATACAAAAAATATGACATGTTCAATACTTGATACAAGTTTTTTCAACATTTTATGAGTCAACCCTTTTACTATATATAAGTACTTACTACTTATTTTATCCAGACCCATATAATTTATAATACATTATTATATCATTATATGTATGATAAAATTAGAAAGGGTTTTTGACGGAATGTGAAAGTCGTTCCATTAAGATACCTTTGTCATTTTCAGCCTCTTCATCATAAGTACTTATATACATATTATATATTATATTATGTATTATGCATGGCACATGTAAGTATTTAGTTGTTTAATTACCTTTATGGAACAAGGTATTGTCAAATTTAGACTTTTAAAAAATGTTAAAAATGTTACCAGGATGACAATTATAAATTCTATGAAAAACTTTCAAGTACTCTTGTCTTGAATCTTGGAGAGAAAGAAATTTAAAAAAGAAACTATTCTTCTTGACTCCATCACTCTTTTAAGTACATAGTAAAATGTACAGCACCGTCATTGGAATGTAGAAAAAAACCCCTCGAGTTTTGAGGTTTAAGATGACACATGACCAAGATTGTAAGATTGAAGAGAAACACATGTCATAATTTTATGCATAATATAGTAAACATAAAGACTAGAAGATTAACTATTATAGCTTTTAAATATATTCACCTTTTAACTCCGGTTGGAGATTTGTATCCGAGAGGGAGGAGATGGAAGTCGGATTCACTACAAACTTCACGATCTCGATGATGGACAGCACATTTAAACGAACGACTTCTCTTGCCACTCATCTGCAATTAAAAACAAATAAATGACTTGATAATTTATTTATCACACAACAATTAAATAATTTTTTAAGAACGAGTTTCATATTATTATTTCAAGACTTTTCCCTTTTCCATTTTTCCTTTCTATTGACGAAAGCTTACCATCACACTTTTAGTTAAAGAGTACATGATCAACTTTTGTTAAATAAACTGTTACAATAATAATTAATCTAAACTTGAACAATATAACTTTAAATATATTCACTTTTATTATCAACATAACACACAACAAACTTTAACTATACACTTGATACTTGATACTATGCGATTTCTAATTCCTATAATATGATTCGTGTTTTCTATCTTCTACACACTACACACGCACTTTTAAACTATTAAGTATCACAATTAAAAATCTAATACTATTAACTATTAACAAGCACATAACTAATTACACAGCACGGTTCAATTAAAGATTAAATACAGAAACAGGAAACAGAAACTAAAAATTAAGTAAAAAATCGAAAAAACTAAAACAAAAACCGCATGCCAAAACTGAGCATTTGAAAAACTGCGGGGCAAGATTATCGATGTAAATTTTTTATCAGTAATCAACAAAATTAATTCAAAGTAGAGATTTGTTTTCAGTAATTAAGATTCAATTTAACATACTTGCATTTTATGCAAATTCAATATTATTATTCAAAACCTTTCCATATATGCCATTTCATTCCTTCGCTTTCTCAATAATATCTGAAGTTATATTTAAACACATAAAGTTTAGTTTCATTTTTAGAAAGAAATCGGATTATCCAGTAGTCAGTAGTTAGTAGAACTTGCATAAAAAAGGAAAAGGAATAAAAAATCCAATGTCACACACATTTTAATAGAAATACTTATTGCAAACTGATTAAAGTTGACGAGTTTTTTTCTCAACATTCTTTTGTTCTTTCCTCTAATATTATCCATTGTCCGGAATCAGTTTACTTTAATTTATTGTACATTGTGTATGTAGACATTTTTTATACATGAAGTATTCAATACAGGTATTGAATTTCAATTTTAAATTCCATCAGCACATAGGTATTTAAGTATCTATTTTACAGAATCAGGACTACAGATACAAGATATCTTTGTTCATATCTTCTTTTCTTCTTCTCCTCCTCTTCGATCTCGTCTTATCATAATATTACTAGCGTAATGCCTATGCTATTCTAAACTCCATCTCCCGCCCCCTCAGTCCTCCTCCTCCTCCTCCTTCCCAACAAAAGTAAATGAGATAACCATCGTCACAAACCCATGTAAGTAAGTACAACTACAAACTACAACTACACATTTCACGTGCAGACTAATCGAAAATCAAAAAATGTGTCTCTCTTCTGTCTCTATCTTCTATCTTTTCCCCTCTGTATTCTGTATTTAAATGGATATGACTCTTACGAAAACAAAAGAAAGAAAAAACAATCCCATATTATGCATTATGTAATATATCGTACAAACCACCCTGAGGATTTTTCTCTGGTTGAGAAATTCCAATTTGAAATCCAACTCGAAATTGATTCCACTTCATTTCAAAATTTCATTTCATTCTCTAAGTTCTCTGCTAAATACACAGAAACAAATGTATTGATTTATTCTTTATTCTCATTTCTCCCTTTTACCTGTACTCTAGACTCTAAACTCTAAACTTACGATACTAGAATGAAATGGCTTTGAATTTATTTAAATTTTAAGTAAATGCGCATATATTATGAAAAGCTATTAGGTATAATACATGCATTGTTATATGTTCAACATATTATGTTGACTTGTTACTAGATACTGGATATATCTTTTACATGTTGTCATTATACTATAAATAATATTCTGTGGGGGGAAATAAATAAATAGAAAATGAGGGAAAGAGTTAATAGAAAAACAAATTGAGGGAGATTGAATGAAAACTTTTGTATCATGGAGAATGAAGAATGGAGAATGAATCTCTTTTACTTCAATGTACAATGTACTGTAGACTGTAGGTTGTAGGTTGTAGATTCAATATGTTGATTATGTAATACACAAAATATTTGTACCAGCTAGATTTAGCTTTTAGCTGAACGAATAAAGTATAAAGTATAATATATTCAATATTATGTAGAATGTAGAACAACAAACAACAAGAACAACAACATCATGGATGAATTTAGATAGAATTTAGATTGAAGCTAATACAATTTACAATTTACGTTTTACGTGGCTGGTTGGTGGATGTTGGAGGTTGGAGTTTGGAGGTAGGTATAAAACATATACAAACACATGGGTAAAAGTTTAAAAGAAGGCTAGAGGCGCCGCAATGAATAATGAGACAATCCGGATATCCGCTTCTCGCTTTATCTGCGGGCCTCAACTTCCATCGTGTGTATGTTTATGCTTATGTTTTATGTTTATGTATTTCATACCAAACACCAACTCTGTATTCTGTATTACTCATTTCATCTCTTGTTTTTACTCTTTCATTCATTCTTTTCCCCATTCATTTGAGCATCAGGACTTTGTAATTTGTAATACATATTGTATTTTGTATTTTAGCCCTGCAGACAGATACAGCAGATAGATTACTTGAACCAGAGAAAAATGGTGAATACAAAATACAAATGAATACTAAGTAAATAGTAAATAGTAAATACTTATTACATCATCATCATCGTCCATAACATCATTACAACTTACAACATCCATCATTACACCTGTATGTTTCAAATTTAGAATGTAGGTTTTGGGTACAAAACAAAAAGAAGAAAATACTTTCCATTTCATTTTGTGTTTTAACAAAGTACATCAGTATAGTATTTTATTTTCATGTTTTCATCATGATATGATATTATTATTATTATTATAGCTCATATGTAATGTGTAATGTGTAATATGCCTTGTGAATAGCTAATAGTTAATATTTATTCCACTGTTCTGGGGTTTGGGGAATCGTCCACATAACTCCATGCTAAAGATAAAGATGAAGATGATGAAAGATGAAACGTAACGTTGAACATTGGTAGTTGGTAAGAGAGTAGATTGTGAGTTGTAAGTTGTAAGTAAGCCCGTGTAATTTTGAAGCTGTAATAGAATAATAAAATAACAATATCATGGACGATGATGGCTGTTGAATGTTGAACGTTGAATATGAAAATTTCTCCTCTACCGTCCAAAATCTACAGCGTAATCTTCTCTATTCTCTACTCGGTACTCGGTGTATAAAAAGTGAGTGATTGTCTTTATTCAATTCCTTTTCTCTTTCATTTCATTTTCCCCAGACTCTCGATTCTAGATTCTAGATTCTAGATTCTAGACGCGGAAAAGCTCACAGCTCAAGTTTCAAGTCAAATACCAGTAAAATGAAGACGGAGGAGAGAGGATTCTTTTTTGCACGTGTGCAAAATTTCCCTGTACATTTTGTACATATTGTACATATTGTAAATTGTAAATTGTAATGGAGAAGAATGAGTATTAAAGGAAATGAACTGGAGCATTTTACTCTTCACCACTATTAGGATCAGTTTCAAGTTTGAAGTTTGAGTATCATGATCATGATCATCACTGTACTGGATAAAAAGTAATGACAGTCCTCAATACATTCTTCCTCACATGTTACATCTATTGTCTATTGTCTAATGTCTGTTGTCTGTTGTCTATTGTTGCCATATACTTTGAATGCATTCAAAGTACATGTACTTTGAATGTACAGAAGTACAGGATGGGAAATGGAACTATGTACAAAATACAAAATGTAAAGTGGTTCTTGGGATCTGCATCATCAGTTTCCTCTGTCTTTTCCTCTCCAGCATGACGTGTACCTATTTACTATTTAGATTTAGATACAGAACACAGAATACAGAATACAGAGGATAGGAAATTTATTCAAATGTGAAGAATTTTAGAAGCTCATCACGTACAAAGTACAAAATACAAAATACAAAGTATAAAGTAAAGACTACAGAGTAAAGAGTAAAGAGTACAGAGTACAGAGGCTCATACAAAAAGGGAAAGAAGAATAATGTACTTGGTATTTTGTATTTTGTGTACTATATGAGAAAAGAGTCCTCATTTCATTTACATCAGCTTTACCACTTACCATTTACCATTTCCCATCTCATTACACATTACACATACCAATACACAATACATTACGTATTACGTATTATGTAGGTGTACTTTCCTTTCATGTTAGTGCTCAGTATTACTTTAATACTGGGGTTAGTTTAAGTTTGTCAGTGAGGCAAGAAGAGGAAGAAGAGGAAGAGAGATTTGTCTTTGTAGAGATAGTCAGGAGTAAGGACCATCATCTATCCATCCATCCATCCATCCATCTACCAGTATCTATTTTCTACTCTGTAACATTGTAATACTGTGAACTGTGGATTATGGATGCTGAGAACAATGTCATGTGTAATTTACAACAATTCCCTTTAAAATTCGAACGACTGCCTCATCTCGACTCTAGACCTGTGTCTTGTGTCTTTTGTTTTCCTTAGTTCTTTCTTTCTTTTCTTTCCTTGGTTGTTTCCACACTGAGTTGGTCATGACAAAAGGAAGTACATTCTTCTTCATTCTTCATTCTTCATCCTCTTTCCTCTTTTTAGTACACAGCTCATGCATTCATTCATGTCATCAACTTGAGCAGTTTGTACTTTGTACTTTGTAGTGCGTGGAGCGTGGAGTATCTCATAGATTAGAGATACAAATTTCAAGAGCTAAAAACTAAAAGTAAAAAACCAATCTGTATTCTCAATCCTCAATGTTCAATGTTCAAGATATACCGACAAAATACAAAATACAAAACAAATGACAAAGGACAAATGATTATGACTTATGACTTACGGTTTACAGTCACAAAACTAAAATACAAAATACAAAATACCGTACAAAATACAAATTCAAACAACCCTAAACATGAAAAGAAATGGGTAAAGAAGAACTGAATATAAATGCAACTAAAAAAAGTATATTATTGTTCTTGCCTGTCTCAGAATTCCTAATTTCTCCTGCCTAATGAACGCGGAACTTTCGATGGTAAATAACAGTCTTTTTCTCTCTATTCTAAATTCTAAAGAATGCGTAATGTTCCGTCTTAAGTCTAAACTGTAGACTGTAGACATTTCGAATGTTGACGATTGACTGTAAACTGTAAACCTTAAACTGTGGAAAAAACTAATTCAGGTTGATTTCCCTCCCAACTCACATTTTATGTCCAAGTAACACGAATGACGAATGGAAACCAAAAACCAATAATATTGAAATTTTAAATGTAGGCCGCGTTTCAACCTTTCACCTTTCAACAACTACAATTAACAATTACAATGTAAAATGTGGCTCTTAGCTCCATACATTTTTCAAAAAAGCATTACCATTATTTCAAAAAAAAAATCAAATTACAATTATTATTGAGTTTATGTAAAATATGACGGAAGGAGGCAAATGAAATAAAATCCCTTGTTTTCATGATTTCAAAATTCAAAGTTCAAAGTAAAAAAAACAGTGTATGAGCATAAAGTAAAAGGTTGGAGTGGGAGTAGTCGAATGTAATCTACTTTGAAATAGACAATACACATTACACATACAAAACATACACGATGTATCATGTATGATGAACTCTTGTAAAAATGCGTTAACATCATTTTCTGAGCTTCATGAATATTTCATGCTTCAATAGGGAATAGGAAATGGAAACATCCACTCATACCCTCAACTCTCTTAGACAGTATATTACATTACCTATAGTTTGAATTTTGAAGTATCTACATTCTACAACAGAATCTACACATTACACACATCTTACACCTTTCGCATATCTAGAATCTAGCATCTAGAAATAATATTATATTATGCAGAATGTACGCTGTGGATTGTCGACTGTGGACAGGAAAGAGAAAATTCGAGTAGACGTGAGAGCATAAAATGTGAAGTGATGTGATACAATAGGAAAAAGAAGAATATTCACATGTACAATGTAAAATATAAAATGTAGAATAAAGAATGTAGAATGTAGAATGTAGAGCAATGGGGAAAGAAATAGGAAAACTTTAAAAAAAATATAGGGTCGTTGAAAAGTTGAAAAGTCTCGTCCACTTGGAAAGACTTTTTCTGTTTCTTCTGATTCTCCGTTTGGAAATTTGAAATTTGAAATCCATACTGAAGAAAGTATTTAAAATTTAAACTCATCTATAATTATTATTTGTTCCAAGCTTTTAATTTTTCTAAGCTTCAAACTTTAAGGAAATACATACATACATATAATTTGACATTTAACCAAAAGGAGTTGACAATTTTCATACAAATGCGTTTGAGGTTTGAGGTCAGGTCTCATGTCTCAAGTTCCGTTTTCCGTGTTTACACGTACATTTTTGTGTACTGGAGAGAATCAAGAATCAAGCATTTTATTATTGACTTTTACAACTCATAAATCATAATTCCATACTCGATCGAGACTCGAGACGTGAACTTGAGTTTTGACTTTTGACTTTTGACTTTTTGAAGCGTGACCTGACTTTACTTGAATCCGGATTCCGGATATTCTCAAAATATTACGAATTGAGAATCGAGAATCGAGAGTTGAGAGTTGAGAGAGAATGTGAATGTGAGCGTAACGCATTTTCTATTTTCTATTGTGGGGATTCCCTGTTCCAGGACGGAAAAATATCCAAAAGTATTGGAAGAAATCTCACTCCTTCACTCACTCATATTCTCCCGTTCTACAAAGTATCATCTTATAATATATTATGTACAGACGTAGACGTAGAACGTACTAAATGTATAGTATATTACAAATTTATTATGTATTATATTTTCAAAAGTATAGGATCGGAAATTGCAGCAAAACCCCACGAACCACGAACCGCGCCAAACCGAATACCGAATATTGTATGAAATATAATATACTTGATACTGGATGTTCCTACAGCCTATAGAGTTGATGTATGTTGTGTGTTGTATGTGAACTGTGAACTGATGGACTGCGTGATGTGGATACTCACAAAAGTATTTTATATTATATTTTATATCTCAAGTCTGTACTTTAGTTGTTATAATTCCCAAGTACATAAAAGATATGCGATACTTTTTATATGTATGTAGTGTACAGTGTAGAGTGTATAGGAGGACAGTTTGTCCATTTTGTTATACAGTAGGACTGGATACTGGAGACTGGATAAGGTCGACGATACGACGAGGAAAAATCAATAGAAACACATGCTCGAAGAGAAATGGAGAGAGAGAACTCTGTTTTTCAGACATGAACCTTCTATACACCGATTTTCCATTGTACATCCAGAATACGCACACTCTACATTCTACATTCTACTTTCTACACTCTTTCATTCCTATTTCTATCTATAAATTTTCCTCTCTTCTTTTCTTTTTCTCTAATTGTTTTTGTATTATTTCATTCAAAATTATGAAAATGTACAACATTTTTATCTATATTCTACATACTTTCATCGTTCAAAGTTTTAAAAATGTTCAGTTTTTGTGTTCAAATTATAACTTGTAATTTTAATTTGTAATTTGTAATGCTGTTGTCCATGATCCATGATTCAGAATTTCAGACTTTCAGAATTTCAGAATTGAGAGAAACTAAAATCTAAAATAGACAATAGACTTTTTTTGAAAAGCAAGAAAAAGACATCAAGTATTCAAATTTAAACCTCTTGTGATTTCTCCTTCAAACTCCTTCAAACTACAATACAATGATTCTCTTTTCCCAGTTTACAGTTTCATTTTCATTTTCCTCCAGAGTTTTGAGCTTTGAATTTTGAATTTTGAATTTTGAGGGTATACAGTATACAATAAAGAAAAAGAAAGAAAAAAATAAGTAGAGAGGAGGAAGATGATTAAAAAGTGGAAAAGGACGGGAGGAAACTTGATTATTTTAATTCAACTCCTCAGAGTTTTCTCTGTGTAATGGACTTGATTTGCATTTTTACCAATGCCAATGCCAATGTCGACGTTTAGTGGGAATGGCGAAACATGGACGTTGTCTTTGATCTTTGATGTTTGATGTACCTTTCTGCTCAAGTTGTCACTCGTAGTTTCTTCTTGTAGCTTTGAAGACAGGTATCAAGATTCAAAATTCAAGACTCAAGATAATGCCCCATTTTAAATTCTAAATTCTAAAGCTCACATGAAATTAGAGAGCAGAATTCATGCCATCAAAAAGATTTCATTTGTTCATTAAACATCAAATACCAAATAAACTCTTCATTTGCACATTAGAAATCATTATGAGGATCAGGAGGAAAATAACAATAATAATTTTCCATCTTTATGTGGATTTTATTGTTCCTTTGGACTTTTGACACTTGACACTTGATTCTTGAAACAATTATAAATTATACAGTCATTTAAGAAAGTGTCAAAAAGTCCAAAATGAAAATTAGTTAAATAAAAGAAATGTTTGATATTTCAAACAATCTCATATTTTATCTCAAATCTTAATTCTAAAGGCATAATATGAGCATTTTTTATATTATCCTACTTTTTCTTTTACGCGGTACTTGTATAAATTACAAAATTAAGAATGGTGACAAAAACTTTGATACGTAAGGAAAAAGTTTTTAGGCTAAACGGAAAATGGAATACGCACGCTGCATGTACTGAATACGAAATGTTTAATGTTTAATCTACCTACAGCAAATAAAATGATTTGTACTCAAATATCAAATCTGAAAGGAAACTTTATATATTTGAAATTGGAACGTGCGCAAAAAAAGAAATATCTTTATTACAAAAAGTAAGAAGCTTGTTATTTGTTATATCTGTAAAAAAGTTTAAATGTATAAGTATCAACTTAATGATCTCCCCAACACAAAACAGAGAACAGACCAACATTTACAGAAAAAGTAAACAAATTTAGTAGTAAAACTTGGAACTTGGAAAATAAATAAAAAAGAGTGAAAAAACAGAATGAGGAGGCCGATTGAGATAGAAAAGAGAATATAAAAAAGTCATATTTTTGTTGATACCTTTTTGTTACTTGTTTCTTTTACTTTCTCTTCTCACTTCTCACGTTCCGGCAAGTTGCTAGCATATTGCAAATGTACTAAAATACACGTAGAAAATATGAGAATCTATGGGAAATGGAAAATGTGTACATTTACAATATGAATTTCACATTCATATTCGCATTCGCTTTTGTATGATCGTTAGTTTTTTAAGAAGAAGAAGAATTGCCAAAAATACTACATAAAAGTTTTTTCTTCCCTCTTCTCCTCTTAACTCGAACTAGATATCTTGTTCATGACAAAAAAAATCCGAGTGTGTGCATTTATTATTTATTTATTTATTGTGTGCACGTTTTCTTTTTACTTTTTTACTTTCTACTTTTTACCTATCTTTTTCTAGCATATCACATGCATTAAATATTTATGCAGAATCTGGAATCTGGAATGTACAAGATACAACGTACAACGTGGAAGTCCACGTGGAGGATACGCACATCGCACATCCACATGCAAAGTTGTTTAATGTTTCTATAATGCTGCAAACTACAAACTACAAGAAGAATCCAATTTGATTTACTCTGACTCTTTCCAACTCCAACTTCAAATCCAAACTCTAACTCCAAAAGATAAAAGTAGTACATTCTACAAAAATCTAGAATCCCCCAAAAGACTTTATGGCATTTCTCTGAGAAAACAGGAAACTGGAAGGAGGAAAAGAAAAGAGAACAGAGAAAAGTAGTCAACTTTTTCTTTTCTTCTTTACATTTTACATGTTATAGATATTCCAGGAAATCTGGGAATCTCTTTTTCTCTTTTTTTTTTCTCTTCCTCTTTCTCTGAGTGTATTACTTTTTACTTTCTCTTTCAAGTATTTCAAGTATGAGTATTTCGATTATTATTATTATTATTACTTTTCTACATATAAAAATCCACCTCCATCTCCATAAAAGTTAAATCAGTTTACACTCATGCTTTTCCATTTTCCATATATACTTTGAAAATAGAAACTAGAAACCAATCCAATCCAATTCAGTCCAATTCGATCCAACAAATATCTCCATATTCTAATAAAAATGTAGTATGGATGATAAATGATAAATGATGAAATTCGCATAGACTCATGTGTAATGTGTATGTGAATTGGGCTCCTCAGGCTTCCATATTTTCATGCTGACTTGAAAAAAGTCAGTCAACTATCAACTAGTCACTTGACACGCCCTCAGCCCCTTTCAAATGACATTCCTCTTTTTTCAACTCTAGAATAGAAATTTGGAATTGAAATAGTATATTTTCGTCATACGCAGCTTTCTTTTTTTTTAAATTGTCAGAGGTGAAAAAAATAAATCTACATCATCATTAAAATCATCTTTTTACTTGATAAAATTCATCCATGAATAACATTGATTTTATGAAGAAGCTACAAACAATCCTTTTCCCAGTGTTGATTAATTAATGTTAATGATTACAAATACTAAAAATACTAAAGATACTAAAGACTAAAGGCATGAGGAAACCCAGGGCTTTTCCATTAATTAAAATCTCTATAGAAAATCAAAAGGATCCCGATTTTAATGATGATTTTATTGATTCAATAGAATTAAGAATTAAAAGAGCCAAAACCACAAGAGTGGAATTTTGTGGTCATAAATTATGGTGGATTTTGGATTTTGAGGCTTGTCAAGTGCAGAAAGCACAAAGCACTTGAATCTTGAAGCTTACTTGACGCGTCAATCATTTTATATTATATATTTTATACTTTGTACAAATAACACAAAAGTGTGATAATATCTAAAATAGGATTTACTACGAGTTAAATATTCCTTCATTATTTGATGATGTGCTAAGTCCTAAATAATAAATCCTAAATTATGAGTTTGTAGTTTGTAGATTTTTGGGCTGTGAACTGTGAACTCCAAACTCCCATCAAAATCCTGCTGCTTCATCAAATATCAAATAATATAATCTATAATCTGTTTTCTTTTCATTCCTGCAGGCTTATATTATAGATTATATAGATTTTGTCTTTGTATTGTATATCTCGTGTCTCGTGTAAATCCGGATTTCAGATTCCGGCTCCGGACCATTTGTAATTACAAAAGAATTTGGCCCCTCATTAATCAAAACGTTACAACTAAGAACAAACAACAATATACAATACACTTGATCTATATCACAATCCACAATTCACAATACTTCAGTTCACGCTGAAATGATGATATATTATGTGTTATTATTATTTGTGAAGGGAAATCTTTTCTCTTTTCTCTGTTGTAATTATTACTGTGTATTCTATTCTATTCTATTGTATTTTGTATTTTCTATTTTGTATCCCATGATGAAACGATAAATCACACGTACGTCAAAAACTCCTGCGTGTATCACTTTTCTGAAATTTATGGACATTTTCTCTGTTCTGTATTCTGTACTATAGATTTCCTACTCTCCATTTTGTACAACTTTTCCTCTTGTCATTGTTTTGTTTTATTAGTTATTATTGATATTGTATTGGTGTTGTAATATTTTTCTAGACTTGAGCAATACGGAATACGGAGCATTTGAATGAAATACCAATAAAAAAAGGTGATAAAGTTGTACTCCTCTGAGCTTTTTGGACAGGTCAAAGAAAATCTCGTACAAGTCAAAAGCTTTTCATAATTCACGACTCAAGACTTTTGTGTCTTTTACCAAATTAACTATTGAAATCAAAATGTCTAACTTTGATAATCATCGTTAATCTCGAGATTCGAGGCGCGATTAAATTATTTGAATACACAAAAAGAAATTGAATTGCTTTAGAATTCAGAATCCACAAAACTACAGATTTAAAACTTGAGCCGAATTCCTGTTCGAAATACTAAAGACTAAAGACTCGAGATTCAAGCCCCAAAACTAAAAACTGAAAGCTCAAAAGACTCAAGAGTTGAAAAAGAAGAGTTTGAGCAATTTTACTCTCATTAACTTGAAAATTGCCCTTCCCTTTTTTCACCTTAACTTTTTTCTAATAGCTCAAGTTCTCGTCTCTTCTTTAAAAGTCAAAATCAAGATTCTGCGAACATGTGCACAATGTACAATGCAAAAGGTACAATTTAGATCTTTAGATTAATCTAAATCTTAATCTGATTTTAGTGAGAAAGAAAGGATGCAGAATCCAAAAT
Source organism: Sminthurinus signatus (assembly GCA_019776565.1). NCBI lineage: Eukaryota > Metazoa > Arthropoda > Collembola > Symphypleona > Katiannidae > Sminthurinus > Sminthurinus signatus. Next base: position 13,502 of record JABASP010000158.1, read on the forward strand.
CCCGAATCTTGACTGTCGACTCTCGGCTCTCGACTCCACTCTGAACTCTGAAGAATGAAGAATGAAACTGGAACAAGGGAATTGAATAGATGAAAGAAATGTTGACAGAGACAAGAGGTAAAAAATGGGGAAGGAAACCAAAACTAAAGCTAACAAAGAGGAATAAGAAAATATCTTTGTACATTTATATCAAGTTGCAAGTTAAACAAATGTACAAATGTGTACAGTGTACACATTGGATAGATGTGAGTATGAGCGAAGAAAGAAGTAAAAGTGTACAGAAACTGGTAAAAGTTTGTATAAAGTATAAAGTGTATCAACTATGAACTATGAGTTTGAAGGACGAGGAGTAAACAAGAGTAAAGAGTAAACTTACATACATAGAAAAAGAAGTAGACTTGATTCCGAATTTCCACTGGTGAAAGAGAAAAAAATCCTGTCCATTAGCCGTTCGCCGTTCACCGTAGTCTGGTTTTTGGTTTTGGTTTTGCTTCCAGTTCTTGACGATGCACAATACACGATACACGATACACGACGGAGGACTAGATTCTAGACTCAAGATTCAAGATGCAAGAAAAGAATGAGGGAAACAACTTTCCCTTCAAATTGACGTTATTCTTCCTTTTCTTCTTCAATCTTCTCAGTTCTCAGTCCAATTCAGTGGGAGTTTTTCCCGTACACTTTTTATGTATATTCTCAACTGTCAACTGTGAGAACTGTTACAACTTACAACTTATCACGTGCAATGCTGTGAAACTATAAACTGTTATGCACACTTGTGCCTTGTGCCTTGTGCACCATGAACATTGAACATTCACTCTAGAACTGTGGAAATTCTAACAGTAAACAGTAATAGTTGTCGATTTCTTGTTGGTCCTTTTGAAAAATCTATTTTTCTCCCTCCGTGAAAAAAAACTAGGAAAACTAGAGGAACTCAAAACCCAAAGTAAACCAAGGAAAAGTTTTCACTATATGTAAAATGTAAAACATACAATGTATTTGCACTCGAAACAACAACAAGAACAAGAACAAGCTGAACTGAACTGAACTACACTCGACTGCAGTTCCTGATTCCGCACCACACTTTAGACTCTCGACTCTCGACACTCGACACACAGAAAAATATTAACAACTCACTTTCTTTTTACACTCTTGTGCCATCGGAATTCAAAATTCCGAATTCGTGTGTAGAACGTAGAACAAGTAACAAGTCTATGGGAGCTTTTCCTCCTTTTCTCTCAGCTCTCAGCTCTCAGCACAACTCAGCTAACAACATTTACCATTTACCATTTACTTTCACTAGGCATTTCCATTTCCATCCTGTCTTTTATGACCTCTGTATCCAATCCAGTCCAATTCAATTCAGTTGAATACAACAGAACAAAACACAATGGAATGGAATGGCTGTCTCTATGTACTTTTCACTTATTTATTATGAATTGTGAACACAGTGTCCACTTTTAAAGTCTCAAGTCTCAAGGAATATGGAATATGAAATATCCACTCACAAAAAAGATGGAAATAATTAATGCAGTCCCCTTTCTCCGTTTTGAAACTCGTGTTCTAAATTCTAGAGCCTCAAGTCTGAATCGTCACGTTTCACAACAACAAAATCAATATCAACATCAATACTCAAAACTGTTTACTGCGATGTTTAATGTACACCTTTTACTTTTCTTTCTTCCAAATTCAAAATTCAAAGTAAACAAGACACTTTTTGACTTTTGACTCTTGACTTTCACTCGGAAAATGTAGTCATTTGACATTTGACATTTGACAACTCAAGTCCTTTGAATCATTTTCTTGAATCTTTTCACACAAAATGTAATTAAATGGTGATAATTTTTGCAGTTTGAAATTTGAAATTTGATAGAATGTGCGTGTGATTTATTTTATATGTAAAAAGTAGAAAGCAGGCTTGAAAATAATTCAAAATTCAAGTGGCAAACTCTTTTGTATGTAAAATGTAAAGTATAGATCCACATGTTTTTATATCTGTGTATAAATGACAAATAATATTTGGTATTTCCAAAGGTAAACTCTCGACTCTCGACAGTCGACACTCGACACTAGACTTTCAGAATTCCTTCAGTATTTGTCACTTTCCCATTCCACCTTATTTTGTATTTTGTATTTTGTGATGGAGGAACTTCCAGCTTCCAGCTTTGGAAATGTAAATTATAAAATCGAATGTGACTCGGAGCAAAAGTTAGATCAAGAGTAAGCGAGTTAAGTTGAATTGAATTGAAGTTGAGGATTGAAGAGTTTTGAGTTTTGAGTTTAGAATTTTTTGGGGGGCAGGAAATACTGTGTAAAATGGGAGAGATAGGAGTTAGACGAGTGCTTACTCTATTGCAGACAGATATCGACTAAAGAGCAAGGAACACTCAACACAGAGAAAATAAGAAGCTCTCTCTCTCTCTCTCTCTCTGTTTCTCTTTACTCTTTCCTCTTTACCTTTCTGCTCCACGTAGAAAAGATGTGTATTACATATTTCCAGCAATCTACTGATATTCCACAGCTACACACAGGATATTACGTTCTGCGCTCTGCTCCACCAACTCTCTCTCTCTCTTTATAGTAGATTGAAGGAAACTTGAGCTATAGGTGCATGTGTGTTCTGTAGTTGGTTATAGCGAGGAGCAGGAGCAGAAGCAGAAGCATTTGTGTATTTGGTATTTGAGTGGAGAGTATAGTCAAGCATTTCTTACTTCTTACGCTCGATACTCCATCCTCATACTTTATATGCTTCATGCTATAGCAACAAGGAAAATGGGTGAAAAACGGGGAAATAAAACTCCCGTATATATACTGAAATATATCTGTATATCTACCACATTCATATGTATTATATACAGCGGATAGAACTCTGCTTTGGCTGAACAACAGCAGCAGCAGGGCACACTCCAACTCCAAACTCCAAACTCCAGACTCCGGAAAGGGAAGGAAAGGAATGAAACTATAAACTATACCTTTTACTTTTTACTTGCACATATATATGGATAATTTCAAGCTTATATTTATGTAAGGAACAACTATGCACAACATGTAATATGTAAACTGTGGCATGTGGTGAAATTGTAAAAGGGTTTTTCTCTTTTCTTTTAACAGTTGACAGTGGATGGTGAATGGTGGATGAAGCAGAAAAAGTACTCACAGGTAAAATGTAAAATGATGATGGTAAATGTACAAGGAAAATCCAGTGATAACTCAATGTGTCGAGTGTGGCTTAAAGCTTAAATAGCCGAAATCCAAGGCAAATTACAAATTAGTTTAATCAAATATTTGAGTAAAGAGTGTTGAGCAGGATTCAATCAAGGTATCCACAGAAATATAGGAATTGAGGAATTTTGACCAAGAAGTGAACAGAGGGAAATTTACATGACAATGTACAAGGAAAAGTGAAAAGTGAACAGTGGATAATCGAGAATAGTAATCTTTGATCGTGAATACTGAGTACTGAGCGAACCGTAAACCGTATGGACCGGATTTCGGCTTTTGGATGGGAAGTTGTAACTTGTACCATATCTTTTGAAAGGAGAAGGAGCATAAATTAGGGGTGGAGTACTCAAAAGTGGGAGGTTGAGGTCTTTTCAACTTTATACATCACATATCACATGTAATGGCAGGTTTCATGGGAACAAGTTAGAAGTAAGAGGGATGATGATGACTCGCGATTGACACGAGCCACAAACTTTTATGTAACTGACTCTTATTTCTTCTCCCTCTTCTTCTTGGACCTCTATTCTCTACTCCTTACTCCAAATATCAAAAGTATCAAAAGTACCAAGAATCAAGAGCCAAAAGTATAGATTATAGATATTATAATAAAGATACAGAGAACAGAGAACAGACGGAATGCTATTCTCTTCTCTCACTTTTACTTTTACTTTCTTCATACTTTATACTTTCTTCGTCCGAGTGGGCCAAAAAATAATAAAGATAGTAAATCCAACACTATTAAGTATATTTATTATTTATTATTCATATTCCTAGACCTCAGAAAACTATTTCATATTCCATTTTCCACATTTCAGATCAACTCAACTTTCTTTTATACCGGATCATTCACAATTCTCAAACGGAGGTTTCCTATGAATTTCCAACGGTCACAAAGAGCAAATGACAAATGACAAATGGCAAATAGCAAAGGACAGAGACAGAGACAGAGACAGACAATTTGAGACATTATAAATTATCACTCCCTGTGCAAATACTGTAATTTAACAGGAGATAACATATAACATCATCATCACTCTCTTTTTTTAGTTGGGAGTTGGCTTAAGAAGATCCTCTACATTCTTCATTCTGCATGGAGCATGGACTACGTGGACATTTATTTATTGTTTGTTGTGTTTACTCTGTAGACAATTCCAAATTCCAACTCTAAACTCTAAACAGATTTACATGCTCAAGATTCAACCAAATGTTGCCTTTACTTTCTAAGCATTTCCATGGATTTTCCTCCCCTTTCTTCTTTATACTGTATACTTTATACTTTATACAGTATGACAATGTTTAGAGTTGAGAGTTGAGATGAAGAGGAGTGAAATGACACCATAAAAATGACATTAGATTTTACACTCGACCCATCAAATCCAATGGTTATTGAATGAAAGGAGTAGAGAGTAAAGAGTAGAGGTTGATTCATCTCCAAAATCCAGTCTGGAATCTCTCGAGTCTCGAGGTAATTAACAATTATTAACAATGTGATTATGACCATCATCTGCTCTGTACTTGGAATTCTCCTTCCTCTTCTTCACTCTAAATAAATGTAGATGAATAGTGAATAGTTAAAAAGATGACATGGTGATGGGAATATTGATGAGCGTCATCACATCATACTCTTCATCCTTTGCACAGTTATGATACAAAATACAAAATGTACTCTGTTTCCACTCTGTTTTCCAAAATATTCATTTTATCTTTTATCCTACCTCTTCTACGAGATATGAGATGCGAGAGATGCGAGAGATGCGAGAGATCAAAGTTGTATTATGGATTACGGACTTTGGACGTCTGGACGGTAAACTGCTGCTGCTCTCATAAATGTCCAATTTATGATGATGAGAATGGGTTCAAAGATGAAAATAAAGGGAAAAGCATGCTCCTGTACATGAACGTTTCTAATCTATGGGCTATGGTCCATCATGTGAGATGTGAGTAATAAGTAGAAGGTAGAATGTAAAATGTAGAATGTGGAAGGAAAATATGGGACTCGCAGGATACTCTTTTTCTCTCTCTTCTGTCTTAGTTTTAGTTTTAGTTTTTACTTGGGAAGCAGATGAAAAAAGTATTTGGTTTTTTTTGGTTGGGGGCTCGATAAAGTTGTGCCTTCCGCTCACCGTTCACCGCTCAACTTAAACATACCATCATCCACGTCATGACAAGATGCATGTACAATGTACATGTATTTGTATGGAAAAGGAATTCCAGCTGCACCACTCGACTCAAAACTCAACTCAAAACTCAACTCAATTGAAACTCAAATCCTGAGTAGAGTGTAAAATGTAAAATGTAGAGTGTGCGAGATACAAGTATTAAAAAGTAAGTATAAAGTATATTCTGATAATGCAGTGTGTGTATTTGTTCCAGCTTCCAACTCGCCTCATAATCAGTTGCTCATTGAGTATTGAGACTTGAGACTGGCATTCAGATTCCATTCACATTGTCCGTTCAAAGAAGAAAGAAAAGTCCGTGTTCCTGTCTTTACCTGAACTGAACTGAACTCTCAACCAGCAACCAGTTTTCAGCTCACTCCTACAACAAGAACAACAAGAAGAACAAGAAGAACAAGAAGAAGCCCAGACGACATGATATCCACAAACCAGAATTACTCCACACTCTTTACTCTTTACTGTTCTTTCTTCTTTGTACACTGCAATGTTTTTAGGATTGAGATTCTCGCACGTGAAAAGGAGAGAGAAGAGAGAAGAGACAGGAACAACTGCTGTGTGCTGTGTGTGTGTGCTGTGACTACCTCAAATTAGACAGCTGACGCTCTCTTTTCCCTACTATCTCCAACTTTTTTCATCCTCTTCTTCTTCCTCTCTCCAGTACTCTATTTACTATTTACTTGCTCCCTATATCTTTTTCTTCTTCTTCTTCTTCTTCTTTTTCTCCACTTGGACTTGGACTTGTATAAAAATACAAGATAAACATTTATGACTAGTCTATATCTTGGAAGTTGGAAGGAAAGAGCAAAAGGGGCACATTCAACATTCTCTATTCTCCATTCTACATGTTTTTCTCTTGTGCTCTCTTTACTCTTTACTTTGTCTTCTTCTTGTACTTTTTCTCCCTTTTCCTTTTCCGTCTCACATCTGGAGTTCTGGAGTACTGGAGCACACGAGGAAGGAGCACGAGCTCGCCTCAGTCTAATATATAATATCTCATATTTTGTTCACCTAATACAAAAGTACTCGTACAAATATTCTTTGGTTACTCTTTGGATAGTCGAGTACTTTTCATTCTCAACTCTCAACTCGGAACAGATGAGCGGAGAACAGTCCAGACTCCAGACGTGTGTTCAATGTTCGTTAATGTACACAGTACACAGTACACAGGAATCCGCACATGTTATTTTATCGTAGAGGACAGGACAGTTGTACAGTTGTGTGTTTGGCCTTTTCACAGAGCTTCACATTTAAATTTAAATCCCATCACCACACACAAACACAAACACACATGTGAAACTTTTATTTTTTAATTTAAGACCACTTCAGACTTGAGACTTGAGACACCACTCTCATTTTTTTAGCTTTGAGCTTTGAGCGTGCATGTTTTAAATGTACATTGATGCTGAATGTTGACTGTTGGCTGTTGGCTGTTGAATGGTGATGGGGATCGTAATAACCTTTTTGGAATATTTAATAACGAGTTTTTATGAGACTCAAATGGCAAATGGTCAGAAAGTTAAAGCCAAAGCCACAGCCACAGAGAAAAAGGAAGAGAAAGAAGATGAACAAAGGATTCTGATAATTTATTCTGGAATGAATGCATATACGAATATAATATTCATAGTCCAGAGTCCACACGCACCCCACAAGATATCCAGTATCCAGATGCAGGAATTATTATTATTATTATTATCATTATGAACATAACTAAAAGTGTAAAAAATATAAATGAGAAATGAATGAAACTGCATTTGCAAAAATATTATTATTATTTTTATGCACATGGACTTTTACAAGGGAAAAGTGTAATTGAAAAATTCCAATGTATTTATAAATCATAAAACATTAATTTTTTCAGGAAATAATTATCCACAGTGATAAATCTGGGGACTGGAGATGTAAAAAGGAAAAAGTAGAAAGTAGAAAACTGATATTGATGATATCATCTTGAGTCTTTTGAGTCTGGAGTCTGAAGTTTTCATGAGGGTGAAAAAAAAAAAAATTTTGCCATTTTTTTAATTTGCTCATTCTCATTTTCATTGTGACTCGTGAACATTTATCAGAGATGAGAGAGGAGGAAAGTGAGAATTTGTTCCATGCATTATGCATTAGTATGACTATGAATTTGACTATGAGTTTGAGTTTGAGTTTGAGTAATGAGTGGGAATATGAGCGTGAGGATGGAAGACTCCATTTTCTATTTTCTTTAGAAAATTGAAAAGTGGGAGAGGAATTTGAAAATGGAATGAAATTAAAAAGGTAGAAGGTCAAATTGAATTAATTCATTTCCCGTGTCTGATTCAGAGTCCCAATTCGGAATGTGAGAAGTGGGAAAATTCCTTTTCCTTTCTTCTTTCTTCTTTCTACTTTCTACACATATCAACTCCAGCACCATTTATATTTTATATTTTATATAGATCTAGATTCTAGATGTAATATAAAATATAATACACATGAATATCTTGCAAATTACACTTTTCTCTAGATTCTAGACTCTAGACTTTCATTTACATTTCACCTGAAAAATTGGAAAATTAAATTTCCGGTGCCTAGTTCTCCTTCTCTAGTTTTCTATTTTCTACCTCTAGTTTCTAGTTTCATTTCCTCATTTGCATTTCAAAATGAAAGGAGAAAGAGGAAATGAATGAATTATAAAATAGAAAATAGAGAATCGAAAATAGAGACAAAGAAGAGGAAAAGTGTATGAATTGCGTATCAAAAGCAAAATCAAATTACTCAGAGGAATCGAGAATGGAGAATTTGCCGACTTTGAAGAATTTTAAGCCTGTAAATTTTTATCAGCCAAAAGACAGAAAGGAATTCTTCCACTTTATGCACAAAAATTTTGCAAGCAGTACCAAAACTTTGACTTTATCATAAATATTACGAGTTACAAATTACATGCGAATCAAGAACTTCAAATTTCGAGTTTTGATTTTTACATAATAATTCAATTTATTTCATTTTTGTTTTAGATTCTAGAACCTTTGGACTTTGGACTCAAAACTCAAATCAGACTAAATTTATTCACTTTTTTCAATTTCAAAATTAAACATTCGAAACCTCATACTTTTTTCCTTTCTTTATTACCTGTGTTTTCTTTTCATGTGCATAAGTAGTTAAGCTGCTCAATGTTCAAAGCTCAGTTTGTAGTTGTAGTTTGGATTTTGGACGGGACAAATACATACATTTTCTACGTGACAAGAAATGTGGAGTCTACACTTTCCACTTGTAAAAAACAGAGAGGAGGAGGAGCTTTCAGGTTGAGCGTACGTAAAAGACTGCCGACTTTTGGTAATTTGTAAAATCATCAAATTATCATTTCTTCTTTTTCTTCTTCATCTTAAATCTTAATTCGGAATCCCGTCCACAATTGAAAAGAATGACAATTGACAATGAACAAAATATCAAAACTCAAGACTCAAAGCTCAAAACTGTTTCTATTTTGTATTTCCTATTCAAAAGTAGTCAAAAGTATCGTCCATGGATTTACAATGAACAATGTGCTCTGGGATCTTTTGTCCCGTCTTTTCTTTTTTCTTTCCTACCTCCTTATTTTACCGTGTATTTATTTACTTAGTTATTTACCATTCACAATTTACAATTTACAGCGTAGCCCAGAACCAAAACCAAAACCATAGCAGATCACAACAGCCACAGCCAAAGCAAAACCAAAACTAGAATCAACATCAGAAGGAACACCAGAAAGAAAACGAAAAAGGAAACAGAAAAGAGATGAAAAAGAGAGGCCAAAGACGGAGACGAAGCGGAGTAAATACGCTAATCATAAATGAAATTCGGGGAAGGGCGGCGAAATACTAAACTCGTACTCCTATTTACTTCATACAACAATTGTTTACCTTTCTGTTTAACGTCTCACTCTCTTCTCTCTCTTGTCTCTTCTTGTGCTGTATTCTGGAGGCAACTCACCACACAACAACCAACAACCAACAATCAAATCCATAATCAAAAGAACCGTAAAACCGTACTTTGTGCATTGTACTTTGTACTTTGTACAGCTCATGAGAACTGAGAACAGGTACATTAAAATTGGTCATATTTTCTAGTTACTTTGTACTTTGCACACCTCAAAAACAGTGGATACAAAATACAAAATATCTGTACAAAAATCCCTAGTTTGAAAAAAACTGTCAAGGGAAAATTATACTCATGAATTTAAATAATAATTATGATAATTACACACTTTTTTATGACGTTTTATGATGAAAATATCTAAAATTTTCTAGTTCAGTGTTCAAAATTGATCATTGATCACACAAGGATTTTCGAAAAAACTACCAAAGTAAAATGAAATACATCAAAAACCGGCATTTGACAATGGACAATCGGCAAGTTCAAAATTCAAAAAGAGAGCTAAATCACATAGAAGTAAAAGTAGAATGAAATACTTGAAAGAAAAAAATTGTTTGTGAAAATGCTCCAAAAGCCTGTGAATACAATAGTTAAATTGTAAATACTAAATGCTAAATGACATTTTGTCTAATACTTTTTCTATTGTATAAAATGTAAAATGGGGAAATATTCAAGACTCAAGACGGTGTTTTTATTGTGTTGTGCTGTGCATTCTGCGTTGTGAATTGTGTTTCTGTTGTCTATTCTCTGTATCGTATTAAGTACAAAGTACAGAGTTTGGAATATTGTTGTAAATTGTGGAGTAAGTCTAAGTAAGTAGGTTGATTTGAGATCACGTTGAAGGGATTAACTCGGCCAGACATGTGACAACAAGATTTGTATTAGTATTAATTTTATTGTTATTATTTCTGGAAACTGGATATGGACGAGATTGAACAACTAACAACTCAACAGATTGATGGTTGATGGCGATAGTCAATGCTCAATGCTCAATACAGATTGTAGATACAGATACACATTATACGCATCATGGATATTTTACTGGACAATTATTGTCATTCTCATTGACAAATGGTAACAGAATGTGACCAAAAACCTGCTCACTGCTAATTCTCTGGAGTTTGTTGGAAAGTTGACAGCTGTACAAAATACAAAACACAATGAACAATGAACGAGGCTTGAGGATAATGACAATAATAATAGTATAATTCCTTCGGAAGGTAAAAGATAAAAGATAAAAGAGAGGAAAATAATACCCAATGCTCAATGCTCAAGACTCAAGACTCAAGACAACTGGAAATGGAAAATGGGAAATGGAAAGTATTAGGAATTAGGAGACAAATCTTTGAAAATTCAAATCTCAAATCCCTTCAACTCCAAACTCAAACCGCTGTCTTTTCCATAACCAATAATCCTCAATCCATAATCCATAATCCGTAATCCTAACTCGTAACTCGTAACTCGTAACTCGCGTCTAATCCCCCAATTTTGCCGGACAACAATGAAAGCATAACAAATGCACATAACAAAATGACAATAAAACTATTCACACGCAACTTGAAATTGAAATTTGAAATTTATTTGAACTTGTCAGTCAAAAGTATTCCAAGGAAATTCTACAGTCTACAGTATTAAAGGCTCTAAAGTTCAGAGAAACTTGTCATTTGACATGTCATTTCTAATTTCTCATTAAAATCTGAAATCTGAAAAATAATTGCATATTTTCCCTCCAACTTCTAGCACAAAATGCACAAAAGGTACATTTTGCATATTTTGCTCAAAAAATTCTGTTTGCGCAGGGTTTTTTACTCTTTAAAATTTTCTTCATGTATCAAGTATCAAGTCTCAAGTTGATTGATTTAAGAAATGTCATTATAAATTATTATTTTATTACAGAGTGGAATTGTAATCGTTAATCGTTCAAGATTCAAGAGGTTGGAGAACGGTAAAAGTGTCGTTTGTCGGTTCTCGATGTCGGTGTGCCATTATCACGAATCACGAATCACGAGGAAATGAGGAAATGTTACATTTTTCAAATTTCAAGTGCCGAATCTCGAGGAAAAATGAGAAATCAAAGCTGTAGGAAAGAAAAAAAGAGGCAGAAATGTCGGTGTGTGTTGTCAGTGTTCAGTGTTCGTTGTTCGTCCATCACTAATCACCAGGCTGAATGCCAAGACATTTTTCTCTTTCTCTCCTTCCTTTTCCATTCTGTGCCTGAGCTGAAAAGCACAAGTGGTTGAAAAAATAGAGCTAAACCTTTGAAAGGCTCGTAAATAAATCGTTGGCTGTCAGTTAGATTTAGATTTGAAGGAGCAGGTAGAATCTGGAATCTACAGCCACAGTCTAAATTCTAAAGTTTAGAGTCTCATAAAGAAGCACACAGTGAAGTATTTGGAATTTGGAGTGAATATTGAATCCTACACTCTTAACTCTTAAACACAGCCTATTTTACAAAAGAGATGTATGTACTTTTTAACAAGAGTGGAGCAGTCGAACACCCACAGTGGTCATGATTCCATCACTTCCAAATCCAAATCAAAGGACAAACAAACAAACAAACAAATACAATCACAAGCATGGAAATTGGAAATCCCTCTATTTTACCATGTACTTTTCACTCCTCCTCCTTCCTTTTCTTTCCTATCCTTTTTGTCTTGTTGTCTTGATACCTCATTTTCATTTTCATTTTCATTTTCCTTTCGCTTCCCTTTGAAGAGGTCTCTGGTTCTCGTTACTCTGTAGGAAATGTGCCACCTTCGTCACATCATAAAAACCCTCCTCATCAAAGTCTCTCTTTTGTTTTGTTCCTCCATCCCAATTACGTACATCTGTATTTGTATTTGTATTTGTGTTTGTGTGAATGTACGAGTCAAATTGACCATTATTATACATGATATTTACTCGAGTGAACTTTAACCATGTCTAATCACATGGAAGATGGAAGACGGCTCATTTACCAACAACCAAAAGCCTGAACTTCGGGCATCAAGAACAAGAACAAAAACAAGGAAAATTTTACATGAGCCATCACCTTCAATTTCCATCTCCATTCTCCATTCTCCATTCCGTTATTCCTTATACACAATCATAATCATAATAAATAGCCACGAAACCGACGACCGACGACCGACGACCGACAGCCCACAGCAGAGTCGAGTTGAGTTGTAAATCCTCAATTTTAATGGTAGAATGTGGAATAAGTATACAGATAAAGATGAAGGTTCACTAGTTTTCTTTATAACTCCATTAACATTTCTTGTGGATTCAACATCTTTTTCAAGCAGTTAGCAAGGATGAAGACGAGGACGGGGAGATAACAGACTCTTATTTTTTAAATTTGGGTCCTCATTTTTTGACTTTTTTACAATGATTGACGTCATCTTTGGAGGTAGTTTTAGCTGTAGTAAATAGTAAAGTGTAGGAAACCTTTTGAGCAGGGAACAGGAAAATGGTAAATGGTAAATGGCGTCAAATTTGTTGACTCCCCGCGAGTACAACAAGACTAAACGATGAAAACTGGAGATGAGCCCTCAGTTCACATTTCACATTTCACATTTTACATTTTGTACGAGCACAAGCACTGAGAACTGAGCACTGAGAATTGAAGATTGGACGTTGGACGTGGTGGGAAAGGTGACAGAGGAAATAAATTGTAGGGTGTGTTTTTTATGTTTGTTTTCCACCTAATGCTTAAAAAAACCTCGGCATCTAATTCATCTTGGAAACATGTCAACTTTGCCTTTCCTGGTGGTCAACTGAGCAAGAAGTAAAAAAGAAGTGGTTCAATTCTTTACTCTTGACTCTCAACTCTTGACTTTAGAAGTTTGAAGTTTGACTTTTGACTTGCTCTCTATTTTTGGTTTTGATTTTGATTTTTGTCCTCTTGAAAGAAGGAGAAACTCCTGTGTGTTAACGTAGGAATTCTTTATGAAGGTATCAAAGATGACACTGTAATACAGATACAGATATTTCCAAGAATCCGCTATTCGGTAGTGCTACATAACATATAACACATATAGTACCTACGTACTACAAATGTGGATGTCACTCTCAAGTTGGAGGTCTCATCTTGTGTGGATTCTGTATGAGTTGCATCATTCATCATACATGATACATGATACATAATACGCAGTACGCAGTCAAGCTCCTTTTGGTCATTTCCTCGATGAACACACAACACACACACACTAACAACCTCACACGTTCCGACGTCGCTCGTAATTTGTCATAGTCTAACCTCCCTTACAAAATGTGTAGATCTTCATCTTTGACGCTATCCACTCTCCAGCGTCCAGCGTCCAGCATCCAGCACGGCCATTAGGTATACAGTACAGAGTGTAGAGTGGAGATTTTTCCCTTCCCTTTTCCCACCTTCCCTCCAACATTCCCAATCCTCAATCCTCATGAAAACTCTGTTACTTACGACTTACGACTGTGGACTGCGGACTGTGGACTGTGGACATTCACACTTAGTGACTCTAGTCTCAAATCTCAAGTCTCCAGTTGATCAGGACCCTCGTCTCTTTCTTGTCTCTTGACTCTTGACTCTTCCTCTCCCACATCTCACATCTCACATCTTACGTCTTACGTCTTACACGTAGATTGACAGTAATCATAACAAATCCTCTTTTCATCATCATCATCATCATCATCATCAGCACAAGGAACTTTGATAGGAAAAGACAAAAGACCTTCCTCACTCCTCTTTCTGTTGGAAATACTTGTGCAGGATTAATGATTAAAGATTAAAAAATTATGAAACGGTACAGCATACAAAATACGATATACGATATTTAGTAAATAGCTAGAGAATTTTTCCATCTAATTTTTCTATCATAGTTTTATTATTTAAAAAAAGTAGGAGCAGTTCATTTCTCATTTCCAAACCCCAAACATTTTTTGCTATTTATAAAAGACGGTTTGTGGTATGAGGTAGTATTATTAATGTACATGGAGCTTGAAATGTTGAGAAAGTTAAAAGGAATTATTATTTATTATTTATCGTATAGAGGAGCTTTTGATTTTTATTTTCATGTTCATGTTTCATGTTGTTGGTGGTCGTTGGTCGTTCATCGTACGTGTATTAAAGAATACAGAATAAAAGAAGATGATGATCCTTTTTGGATTCTGGATTCTGGATTCTGGACAGAATAGGAGTAAAAAACATGAAGGCACAATCCACAATCCACAGTCCACACAATCGCCTTATGCTAACCGCATCATCATCAGCATCATCATGTGTATTATTGTGGCTACTTGGTACAAGATGAACAGAGAAAAGGGATTCAACCCCCATTCTCGTGCCGCTAATTATTAAAATACAAAAAAAAACCAAGGAGGAAAAAAATATCCTTTATCTCTATTACTTTTCAATGTTCAATGTTCAACTGCATACTGCATCTATAATCTATACGAATAAAACTACGGCTGTTTGAGCCACATCTTCCTCATTTTTCTTCATCTGCTCCTACTTTCTAGTTTCCACAGTATACCATAATATCATGTACATTGTGCATTGTGGATAGTAAATGGTAAATGGGAGCTCTTTGCTCTTTGTATGAAAGAGATGGAGACGGACAATTAATGCACACCTGCCTCCGATTTTCCTTGAAATGTGTACACGTAGAACGTGGAACGTGGAACACAGTCCGTCTGTCTATCCATCTTTAATCTTTACTTACTACATTCTAAATTCTAAATTCTATCAAAACTCAAAGCCACAAGCAACGAGTAAAGCAAAGTGAGTTTCTTGACCATTCCGCTTAAATTCATATGTAATAAAAAATAAAACGGACTAGACACTAGACCATTCTCCATGCAATTCACATTGTGTCAGCCCACAGCTCACATCTCACATCTGACAATTGGAATTGGACTGGGACAAGGAAAAAAGAAAACCGCAAAAAAAAACACAGCAGGCAGAGGATGATTCAATTTCGTCAGATTTGACTTTTCATTCAAAATAAAAACACATTTTAGATTTTAGAAGCGTAAAGAATCCTCTGAATTGTGCATTATGCACTGTGAATTGTGGATTGTGGATTGGGCGCAGACAATAGAAAATTGTAAAGTCGGTGCATTTTGATGTCCATTCTTTTCATTGTATTCACAATGAATTACTTTTGAAATTTTTGGGATCATTTCAATTTTAAATTCATGAATTCATCCGATTTGGTATTCGTCATGGATTTGGAATTGGCTTTTGCTTTGGATTGGGTTGAATGAACAAATTCAGTGGTATTATAATTATGCATTGTTGAAAATTGAAAAATTGAAATGGTATGGTATTTTCATGCTGGTATTTACATATTTCATTCCCCAAATTTTCCGTCATCTTGAATCTTGAATCTTGAATCTTGAATTTTCAATGGGATGGATTTGAACGATAAACCGTAAACCGTAAAGGAAAATTAAAATTGAAAAAAATCCTGTTCATTTAATTATAAAAGCATCCACTTGAATCTGTTCTCTCTATTATCTATTTTTGTATTGTACAATATCCAAAACTATTGAAGAAACAACAAGAGACAAGAGACTTGATTATTCCAGTTTGGTGGACAAGGGAAAATGCATAAAAAATAAAAAATAAAAATAAAACCACTAGTATTGAAAATTGAAATGCTAGATTCTCGATCCTCGATCCTCGAGTACGGAGTTTGGACAAGAATCTTCAATTTACCACTACTTGAAATTACTCTTTGAACAAGGACAACAAGAATGAGGATGAGGATGAGGATGACAAAGATGATGACGACACAGAGAAAAAAATAGAGACGAAAAATGTCGAGAGTTTGAAGTTGAGAAGGACTTTACTGTTGGTCGAGGTCCGGACTCCAGAGTCCTCAAATTCCTCTCTCTCTCATCATCATCATCAACATCCTTATCATCTTTTTCACTCTTTTTTTATCTTCACACATGTTTTAGTTGAGGATTGTTTTTGTTATGGGTCAAATCTCCATTCTTTATTCTCCAGTCTGTTTTGTTTTTTGTGCTTTGTGCTTTGTGCTCCATAATACTTTCTTATTACTATCTGGAATCTGGAATTTGGAATCTCCAACTGGATCTGGATTGTGGATTGTGGATCAGTGACGGGCGGACGGACATGTACTTATAAAATAAAATACTCTCATTATACATTAACCCAGAAACAAAAAATAAAATACGGAGCAACCTTTTTTTTCCACTTTCCACTTTCCATTCTTTGACCCCTTTTTTCCATATTCAACTATTGACGACCCTGTGCTTTGTGCTTCTTATTTCTTGTATTGTTGTATTGTATATTCGGGGTCCCAACCAACAATATTGAGGATTGGAGGTCAGGAGGCGCGCAGACCAAAAGAGATCCATTGCGTAGCCCCAGCACAAACTTTACTATATGCTCTACTGGAGTCGACCAGTGGCATTAATATAGGCCAACAGGTCCCTCCTTTGAGCAAAATTTAAAATGTCATCAGGAGCCGAATACCACTCAAGGTATTCAGCTCTCTTAAACACGTAAAGTGGACATCTACCCACGTAATGTAGAGGCGACTCTCTTTCGTCCAGACATTTTGGACAAAGGGGTTCTTATTTCTTATTTCTTATATAATAATCTATGAGATCGATTCAAGCTCTTTTACACATTTCTCACTCGTGTTTCTTTTTTTCTTTTTTTACATACCTTTTGTACGTTGTACTCGTTAAGACTGAAGACTGAAGACTACTGTACTTTAACTATAGTCAATAGTTATGTGACGTTCGAACCCAGTAAATGCTTAAAAATTAAAAACGTCCAACAAGTAACAAGTATTTATCACAGGTACAAAAAAAACAAGAAAATGAGACTAAAACAGTTTTTGCTCTTTATTTGTAGTAAACTAAAAAGTATACTTTTACTAATAAAACAAAAGATGGAAGAACAGTGTACATATTTTTATAGATTTTAAATTCTAAATTTTCTCCTCTGGATAATTTACAGCAGATGAGATGAAATGAAATGAGTGTCTAGAATAGAATCCAGAATCCAGTGTCTACTGTCTTGTGTCTTGTGTGTACTTTGTATTTTGTATCTTTTACATCTATCCTATTTTTAAACTATAAAAACTCTTCTTCTTTTTCTTCTTAAAATTTGTAGTAACAAAACAATACATATATCTTTGTATCTTTTATATTGTGTGTTGTGTGTTGTGAGGAGTGGAAAAGGAGGACGAAGCGGAGGAATGCAGAATAAGGAATTTTAACTTGTTAAATGAGAAGGGGGAGCAGGGAGCAGTGCAAGAAGAATTTAACAATTTAATGATTTCTCCGCCCCCTCCGCTCCACAGCAGCAGCCTCACCAGGATTTACTGCTTTCCTTTAAATTTTCAATAATTGGAAATTGGAAAAAATTCAAAGGAGGGAGAATCCAATGTCTAAATCCTATGTGAAGCGTGTGGCTAGTTTTTTAGCTTTAGTTTTACTTCCATTTCTATTTCTATGCAAATATCCAGCATCCAGCATCCAGAGTCAGACAAAAAAAAATAATCACACTTGTAAAATACATTGTACAAAATACAGATGGAGAGACGAAACAGAAGACAGCACCAAAATGGTTCACAGTTCACATTTATACAATTTACTAAAGACTAAAGACATTTTTTCTAGAAACTACAGACATGCAAACGAACACGCAGCAATAAAAATAATAATAATACAGTTTAAAAATGTATACTGTTTTGTCCTTGAATCCTGTCTAAATACAATAATAAATGTAGCTTAATAAAATGGAATCAATTTGAACCAGCAAATGAACAAAGTGTTAAAAAGTCAATGTGTTGTTAAATGGGAATACTTTGAAATTCAGGATTTGCTGGAGGCTCCATGATTTTTATAATATAGTTGACTAATTTGGATCTAAATCTGGAGAAGGTGTTGTCAAAAGTGCAAATATAAACCCCAACTTTCTCACACACCAGCGTTCCTTTCCACTCTTCATGCTTTTCGTAGGGAAGAACGACGTCCAATTCAGTGCCAACTCCAGTTCCGTTTCCATTTCTATTCTCATCTTCATTCTTGTACTGGATCATGAATCCAACTTCTTTCTGCTCACTCTTGAAATACCAGCGCAACACTTGATTCGGACTGTGTGTTTGAATCTCCACATCAAATCGTTCCCCCGTCCCAACTTTGACGGAGAGCAAGTCCTCCTCCTCCTCTTCGTCATCCTCTTCCCCACCGACGGGCAGTTGGGACAATGACAATTCGTCACCCACATTGTCATCCTCATGTTGATCATCGTGATAGTTCTCATCACTAAAGTTGATCTGGAGGAGATTGGGCACTTTTCCCTCTGGATCCGTGTCCAGAGTTCCCCCGTATTTCCGAGGGAGCGCGGACAGGGGGAGCCTCTCCATCAAAATGGGCTTCCACTTGTCCGGACTCTGTCCGTGAATGTCTATTTTTGACAGGGTGCGGGCGGTCAGGAGGGGTTTTATTAGGTTGAAGAGGAGTGTGAAGATTTTTGGGGCGTTGATGATCTGCGCATGTTTTAAAGTCTCTGGATAATTTGCCTACAGAAATAAAAGTAAAAAATAACGTAAAAATACAAGTAAAAACAAAGGTGAAAATTTAAATTAAAAATAAAAGTAAAAAGTAAAAAAAATAAATAAAAGTAAAATAAAAAAATAAAAGTAAAAAGTAAAAAAAATAAATAAAAGTAAAATAAAAAAGTAAAATAAAAATGATAAAGATTAAAGATGTTTTCCTTTTCAATTATTCTGGAGCCTGAGGCAAAAAAGAATTGAAATTTTTACAAAAACTTACTTCATAAGTTTGCACTGCATCTAAAATGACTGCTATGGCAGCTTTGCTTTTCAAATGTTTCCACTCAAAGCCGGACATGTCGGTAACAAAGATGAACTGAGTGACACCTTTCGCCTTGCACATTTGAAACACGGACTCAATTATCAAGTCTTTGAAGCGAACAAAGGTTTTCCTCTGATTTGACACCGCTTCTCGAATGTCCCAAAATGGAGCGACTGGGAAAAAAATCATTAAGAGCGTGATCAAGAATTAAATTAGAAATCAGGATTCCTTTAATTCCCTTAATTTTTAATGCTTCTTTATATTTCATATTACTATTTATTTTTAATGGCTCACAACTTACAAATGATGGGCGAGCCCTCCTCGTCAAAGCCGGTGATTGTGAAAGGGAAGTCGGTTTTGTAAGATGCAGGTGGTCGGAATCGTCGGAGGGACTCGTCAATCCCATTCCGTCTCCGCCATTCCAAACTCTTCTTGAGCATCTCGACAGCTTTGTCCAAGTTTAATTCCCGGGCACGAAGCCATCGGAGGAGGTGTTTTTCACTCCTGTCCTCATCGTCCAATCCCTCAATGTCAGCAATCTTCCGACAAAACGAGGGCATCACATTGATCTCCGCGTCCGTGGCTACTGACATCCGCCTCATCCTCCTGCCCTTTTCTTGGCCTTTCTCAATTTTAGTCCAATTTTTTCTTCACAACTTGCAAATCCGATTGCTTTTGTCTTAATTAACACCACTCTCAATTCGATTCCCACTTTTAATTAATCTACAGTCTACAGATGTTCTAATGCTTCCATTTAATGTCAGTCTAGAAAATTGATCCTGATCCAAAAACAGTTCACTTTTATCTTTTATCTTTCTTGTAATTCCGTTTCCACCGTCCAATTTATAAAGCTTATAATTATTTTGTATCAAAATTTTTAGTTGGCTCAAATTTCAGATTTCAGTGAAACCTTTTCAGTGAAGTTTGTATAGTTTACTCTTAGGACGCTTTGCTGTTTACTGTTGACTGTTGACACGATGAAAGCGAAAGAGGAAAAGAGTATGCGAGAATAATGGAGAATAGAACAGAACAGAAGCAAAACTTTTGCACTGCTCACCGTTAATCGTTAAACGCTAAGCGTTGGCTGTGTCAAGTATCAAGTATGAAAAAGTATAAATAATTATAGGAATTTAAAAAATAAAATTCTGCAACAATATGAAATATTATTATTATTATTATTATGTGATGAGCTTAAAATAGTAAATAGTAAATAAATATGCAAATACTGATGTATATTTCTACTGCTAGTAATAATTATAATGAGGATACATGCAAAATGTACAGTTTTATAGATCGCCGGAAGCTTTATATCCGTAGCCATTTACTTTTTACTTTTTATCTATGCACCATGCACAATGTATTTACAATGTAGAAGCTGGAAGCAAAAAGAGGAAAAAAGAGTAAGCTGCAATTAAAAGCTCAACATGTGTAATAATATCCCTCTGCTCAATACTTTATACTCGTGTTCAACATTGCCAAAGGGGACATCGATAAATAGTTCATGTATCATCTAGAATCTAGAGTTTAGAATCTAGAATCTAACACAGCCAGAAATGACCTACATAAAACTTGACACTTGTTTTTTTTTAAATAGGCTCATCAATGTCAAAGTAAATTATTACGAATGGAAACGAAATGAAGTCTAAAGTGTAATACATACAAAAATGAATGAAATGGATACACGATACACAACTAAATATAAATATAAATACTCTGCATAGATGAACAAAAGTGGTACATTTTCATTCTAAAACCCATCTTTTGTATTGCAATCAAAAATCTAAAGCCTCGTAGTTCCAAACTTTTAAACACTTTTTAAATGCAAAGCTTCCGCTAGCATTTTACTTTTTACCTCGTTATTTGATATTTGACAATTAATACCTTTTTTTTTACCTTGAACTGCAAATTTCAAAGACCTTGCCGTTCTATATAAAAAACTGACAAGTGAGACTAAAACACTTTGATATTTATTATTTATTCATGTGGCGAATAACAGAGAATTGAGAATGGAGGACGATGGAATAAAATGGAATGAAAGAAAATTACAAACAGTTTTAATAATATGAAATTAGAAATTAGTACATGTTTAAATGTTGTGTTTTTTGGTTTCGTAAATTTACTATTTACATCAAAATAAAAAATACACATAAACATTTAATGAGCCTTTTTTCTTTGACAATGATGAATATCAATTTTCAAGTAAATCCCATGTAAATTGTAAAGAAAATCATTTGTGTTTTGTGGCTAAAGAATTTGTGGACCGATAAAGAAAAAAAAAAGATTCCAGGTCCAGTTGCAGTTCCAGCTGTGGTACACAATTCGTAATTCATAATAAACTTGAGACTCCTCATGATAAGCCTCACCATTCCCTTTTGTCTTTTGTTAGAGGTTAGTGGTCAACTAAATTTGTTTGACATTTTGTTTGTGAATTTGCACACAAAGATAAAGAGGAAAAAAACAAGAGATAAACAATAATATTATTATCTGTATCTCTACTCATCTTTCTTTCCTTGAGACCAAGAAGATGGAGAAAGGATAGACAATAGACGTGACATAAATGTCAAGATCCTCGTGTCTCTTTTCTCTCGTGTCCACTCTCAACTCTCCACATGGAGAAAACCACATGGAGAGTTTTCCATCTAAAATCCAAAGCATAAAGCTCAAAGCAAAGGAGAAAATTCTTCTTTTCTTCTTTTCTCCTTGGATAAGACATAAGATATCTTTTAGTTTTTAGCCCTGTTTTTGTTACATTTAGATACGATAATATTTCTCTCCACTAAAGAAAACATGCGGAGAATAAAGTGACCACTTAAGGAATAAAGAAACTGTATCTACTCGAGATTCGAGATAAAAATGAAATCCCTTTGCTCTTTGGATTTTACATCCTCTTCTCTTTTCTCCTTTAATACAAATAGAAAGTATATTTTTTATTTATGATATTTCATGTATTATGTACATTTTACATTGTACAGTGGACAAAATGGACTTGAGAATTGAGTTGGATGTCGGATTTTGGATTTTGGATTCATTTGAGTAGAGAAGATACTTTTTGTCCATAGTTATGTTTTATGCATTGAGAATTGAAAATTGGGATTTCCTACTTTTCCATCTTTATAAGTGATCAAGTAAAACAAAGAGAAACAGATGATTCCTCCAATGTGAATTATTTTTGTCTACTTTTTTTTCGTGTATTACAAATTTCAAATTATATACAATTTGCAAATAGTAAATAGTAAAGATATTTCTTCGTTTGTACAAAGAAAGCATATTTTAATGGAAGGAAATTCATTGAGCCGTAAATTGTGTTTTGTACTTACAAAAGTTGTTAGTATTTTGTATTGTACATTTTAGATTTCAGAGACACTTCTCACACGTCACACGTGGATTTTGTATTTTGACTGTCTAAAGTCTGCATTTTAAAGGATGAAGAAACACACAAGAGTACTTTTCTCTCTTGTTTTTTTGGACAGTGAACTGAATTTAGGGTTTAAAAATGTCAAGCTAAACGCTGTTCCTATAGTTGCTTGTGCTCGTGGTTGTGGTTGTCATGTCTACCGATAAAACCACTCACTTGTCACTTGTCAATTCTCATGTGAAAATAAGCGGAAAAAATCTAATGGAAAATAGACTGATCGAGTTGAGGTTAAACACATTCGGATTTCGGATTCCGGATTTTAGTTGTTGGACATGACTGGATTCTCGAGTCTGGAGTTTGGACTCCTTTGAGTGCACAAATGTCATGTCACGTCAAGTTGAAGGATTGAGACCGACTCCTCCGAGTTAAAAAAGCATCACAGGTCGCATTTTCATACACATTACACATAAAACACAACTAACATTAAATATACGGAATGAAGAATGGAGAATAAATGCAACATGTCATTAAGATCCACAAAGAGCCATTTCATTTGGGAATTGGGAGTTGTAAAAAAAAGGTTAATAATGGGCGTTTTCATTTTTATTATGTTTATTTTCTTTTTAATATCTGGATTCTGGATTCTGAATTCTGGGCCATTAGAGATTTGAGCATGAGACTCTTTTTTATTCCTTTATCACCTGCCAATATCAAATATCAATAGAATTCCCCACTGTTTTATTATTTTTATTATTAGTATTTTGATGGCCAAAAACCCGTAATCGTTATCGCAATTTTGAGGAGAATAAAATAATATGAAAAAAATGGGAAAAGTCAATATTATGGGAAAACTGATAGTTAATGTTTGATGTTTGATGTGGAAATAGCAGCAGCAGCAGTCAGTTGAGTTTTAGAAATCAGTTTTATGTTTTATGGACATTTATCATTTATTTCCAAAGTCCAAAGTGGATATGGAAAAGTGAAGGTAAAATCACCACGCACTCACACTCTATCACTCTATTGTAAATATCCAAACACCCAACGCCCAAAAATCACCAACCCCCAATGATTTTCCTTTCTCCTTTCTCCTTTCTCCTTTCTGATTTCACACATTTGATTTCTTTTAAGTACTTTTCCAGTTTCCAGGTTTTGTCGTGAGTAAAAATAATAATATGATTCTCAAACTGCTTTTCGTGTATTATATGACCATCAGCCATCACATTAACCAGTGTGCTGTCGCTACGGACTACCGACTACTGACCTCTGGATTTACTTTTTTCTTTAGCCCATATAAAATTGATTTGTTCCCTTTACTCATTTTCCGATAGTTTCCTCTCATTTTCCTTTGTTTTACCAAAGTATAAAGTACAAAATCAGACCTTTGAATTTCCTTTACATTTCTCCACGCTGATCAATTTCCTTATAGAAAAGTAAAAGGAGTGCAATAAAAAAGAGGAGAAATTGATTCCATAAAATCCAAAGAAAAATAATATTACAAATATCAAATCAAATCAAATACCCAAAATTCAAGATTCAAAAGATGTGAATCTCAAAAATTCGACTGTGTTTTCTGTTCATTCTTAAAAGAATTATTCACTGTGCAAATTCTTTATTAGTGAGATTCCATATTCAATATTCAAGGTCGTCCAAATTATGCTACTAAAGCTCCAATTTTCATGCTAAATGGTGAAATGACAAGGATTTAGGATTTTTAGGTGCGAGTTTTAAATTTTAGATCTAATTTCATATTTAGAGCATCTTTTGTCTTTTGTAACTACCGCAATTTTTGGCCAACCTTTTTCGCAGCTCATGCATAATTGATGATTGATGAAAGTTGCACTCGCAGTTTTCAAAACTTTTAACAATAGAAATGTATTTTTACTAGCATAATAATTCTTGAGATTTGAGATTTTAGATCCATTCATGATTTATGCAGAAGCACACACTTTTCATGTTTCACATTTTATGCCAATGAATGAAATGAATAAAATCTTATGCAGAAAAATAGAAAAGTTTGAAAGGACTAAAAATCAAAATGGGAAATGCATGCGAAAAGGAAAAAATAGAAAAGAAAAAGAAGTGGATTTATATTTTAGAGGTTTACTTACGATATTGAGAAAGTGTTGATAGGTGATGGCGGTGGAGAGGATGGAGTCCATGTGACTGAGAGCCATGTCTTGAAGAAGTAGGATTTTCCCGGGTTCAATCGCTTGCAGGAAATGAGGAGATTGAAGAGCTATTTAAAAATAGACAGAACTTTTCATTTTTTCCCTCTATTATAAATTATAAATGTGGATCTAAATTTGGATTTATCAATTTATTCATAATTCATAATTCATAATTCGTGATTGAAGGACCTTTAAGAAAATCAGCCCATGGGATTTCGCCAAATCCTTCCTTGTCATACTTTTCCCAGAGAATCTTCCACTTATCCAGCCCACCAAAAGTGTCTGTGTCGTTATGCTGGAATGGAAATGGATCTTGATCTTGGTCTTGATCGGGTTCTTGAGATGATGAGGATGGAGATGTTGCCACTGCTGCGTCCGAAGAAGAGGAAGATGACGAAGAGGAAGAAGAAGATGTGGACTCTGATGACAGTGATAATGATGTGGATATGGGCAATGGGGATGATTTAGAGGAAATGGAAATGGACAAAGAGGGATATGACGAGACGTTTTCATTTGGGGAGACGACCGCTTTGGAGGTCGCATCTGCTTTGTGAAGATTGACCAGAGGTCGGGATCGTGGGAGCCCTCGCACGATGTAACTCTCTTTTTCTGTGTCTTTTTCTGTGTCGTCGTCATCATCATCATCATTGTCAGTTTCCTGTTTCTTATTTCCATTTCTCTTTGATTCTTGAAGATGTTGAAAATCTTGATGTGGATCATCAAAATAATCACAATACCAATTCTCATTACTTGAGACACTACTGGAGGAGGAAATGGGGTGAAAATTACCATTTAGATTGTCCATCCCACAAACTCCAAACTCCACAAACTGTCGACCTCGTTTTTCACCAAAATTCCAATTTCTATTCCTATTCGGATTTGGATTTCTTTGTTCTATATTTCTATTCTGATGAGCTAGAGATTGGCTCAAAGGACTTGTGTCAATCTCAAATGGACAGGATTTCATCTTTTTCTTTGTTCTTCTTTTCTCATCTTGTCCTTCCTCTTGAATCACAATTTGTCTTTGATTTAAATTTTGCACGAGGGACTTGTGGCAAAATTCTATTTGTTTTTGTCTTGTTCTCGTTCTTGTTGTTTCAGATCTGTCCACAAAATCACATGTTTCCTTGTCCTTATCTTTTTCCTCTTCTCCCTTCTCCAGTTTTTGCACCATTAAATTCACATTAACACCCTGAAAAGAAATGTTCTCTTTTTGTTTGGACCCGCCATTTTCTCGATGGGTTTCTTTGGCAGTCACTTGTTGTGTTTTTTTACACTCAACTTTTGAATCTTGTTCACTGTAAACTGAGTATTCAACTTGGATGTGGACTTCCTGTCCGTTTGCATTTCCATTTCCGTTTCCGTTTTCAGTTCCAGAAGTAAGTCTTCTAGATTTAGATTTAGCTCCGTTTCCATTGTTTCCATGGTTTCCATTTTCAGGGGTTTCTTGGTTATCGAATTGCACGTTGTCCAGGAGGGCCAGGGTTCGGCCTGGGTCGAGGAGATCTGTACTGCTGGAACTCGGAGTCCAGCCGGAATTGAGTTGATCCTTCTCCGCCATCGTTGGGCTCATAAATGATTTCCAGTGGTGGAAAAATCCCCACCTCATCTTGAGCACTTGAGTTGGCTGATTCTTTTTCCAACTTCCAATCTGGGTCTGGTTTTCCTCTAAATCTAAATTGGCATGTCTTCATTTATTCTCGATTCTCGATTCTTGTTTCTAGTCTTAAAGTTCATCTTGTTAACCTTTGATTCTGATTCTGTTGCCAACTTCCGAGTTCCGTCTTGAGACTTCCGACTTGAAACTCCTATTAAAATGACAAATGGAGGAATTCACACAAGAAAAATGTTAATTTTACGGCTTAGAACGTGAAAAAGGAAAAGGGAAGAATGAGCTTATTCATTCTTCATTCGTCCGTTGCACTCGAAACTCGAATACAAAACATGCACAGTTTGGGGTTTTGGAAATGGTGTAGCATTCGTGTGGTTTTGGGGTAATTAAAATATTTTTCCGGTCCTAAATGCTCCACTGATGTGCGTAGTGCGTACATCGTAAATGCGTAAATAGTAAATGGTAAATGGTGAATGCATCTTTTATCTTTATAATTACGCGGGAGTTTTCGTTATTCTTATCCGGTAATGAAAGATTTATGGCGGATGGTGGATCCTCAAAAGCTCAAAAGCTTCTTGTCAGCAAGATAAAAAAGGAGGGATTTACAATTTTAACCCTAAAACCTAAAACTCACCCCAACGTACACAATTTACAATTTAAAAAATACAGAATACAGATGAAGATTTCAGGAAATTCTGGAGTTTTGAGTTTTGGAGGAAATTTGTGAAGGTTTAAGATTGTAAATTGTAAATGGTGAAACATGGAAAATGGAAATAGATACAAAATTAGGGATCTCGCAGACATACCTCATGTTTATACTGTAAATGGACAGATATCGTGTAAAGTGTAAACAAATGTGAGAGATTGCGAGTGTCGAGTGTTAAAACAGAAAGAGAGTGAGAGAGTGAAACCGCAATGGTTCTCTTCATTTCTCATTTAACGTTCGCCGTTTACTTTTGAATTTTGAATTTTGACTTTGGAGTTGAGTTGAGATTTGAGATGGAAATAGAAGCAAAAAAGAAGCCAGTTGTTTTCCTTTTTTGTCGTCGTCGTCAGTTAGTCAGTCAATGGCCGATTCGACATTCGACATTCGACTCCAAAATCTAAAAGTAAAGTGATAAAAGCAGTTTCTACCTCTCGACTCTTGACTGTTGACTTTTGACTAAAGTCTGTAAAATTTCACAGTCATTTTGAACAGGATATTTCACCATTTGAGCATTTGAGCGTTTGAGCATTTTGGTTGTCGGTTGTGGGTTTTTTGTCCGAGTATTCTCATGTTGTATATCATAGATTCATAGAGGATTTTCCCTGATAAATACGTATTTACAGTGAGGAAATTTGGAAAAATCTTGTGTTTATGCTCCTTTGAACCGGAGCAGCGTGTATGAAGTATGAAATATTTATATACTTTACACAACACTTGAGTCTTGAGACTTGAGACTTGAGAGGCGGACGAGATTGAGGAAGAGGAAAGAACGGACATAATTCATTGTTCAAATTCCCCGTTTTACAGTTTCTCAAGTCTCAAGTCAGTTTCCTTTCCGCTATTTTCTAAACCTTCTTCTAAGTCTTTTTCTTCTTTTTCTTTTTGTGTGTGTGGAAGCTTAAACTCCGGTTTACATTTTGTTTTGGACTTTGGAAGAAATTTGAAATTTGTGATTCTGATGTTGACGGAGAGTGAAAATATGAAATATTGCACAAGAGTGTGCTTCTGTTTTCTGTTTGTGTTTGTGAGTGGATGAAGAATCTCTGTTTTTTGAATAGCTTCACTTTCTTCCTCTTTCTTAACCAATGTGAGGAGTTTATAGCTGTTGTGCATGCAGAATGCACCAAAGACCAAAGTGAGACTGTTCACTGTTCACTGTTCATTCATCTTTTCATCTTTTCATATTGTTGCTATTTGTTATTTGTTACACAGATTGTCACTTTCACTTTCACTTTGCATCAGTTTCCCTATTCATTTCCCCATTTTCCATAGTTTATAGTTTATAGTTTTATTGGTAAACTGTAAAGTTGCATAAGAAGCCGATTAAATAGACATGATTAATGAAGTTTATGTCCACCACTCCATTTATGAATTCCACATGCTTCCAGTCCTTCGCATGGACACGGACATGGACAAACGTTGGGAGTTGGGAACTCGGATATCGGATATACTTTATACTCTTTGAAAAAGGACGTAAAGAAAGAAAGAGAGAAGAAGTAGACGAAGAAGAAGAAGCCGTCCTAATTTACCAGTTACGAGTTACCATATTTCTCTATAATTCATTTCCAACACATTTCAAAGTGTGTGAGCTCATATATTCTTCACTCTTCATTACAGCTCCACAGAAAACAGAGAAAACAGAAGAGAGAAGAGAAACCAGAAGAGAGAAACTGTAGAAAAGTGTGTGTCAAGTCTGGAGTCTCCATTGAATTATTTATTTATTCAGTCTTCACATGTTTGATTTATCTATCTTGTTCTATTATCTATTACTCAAATCCTTTCTTTCCTTCTTTCTTTCTTTCTCCTTCTCGCAGAAACTCGAGCCTTGAAAGTTGAGACTTGAGTCTTGAGTGAAATGCCCTGTGAGAATCTGAATCAGAGTCAGAATCAGTGTAAAACCCCACACAAAAGTAAATTCCTACACATAAAATATACGAATATAAATAAGAGAAACAAGAAAGAATAGAGTCCAGTTTTCACAGCAATTCATTTCCTATTTCTTATATTACACAACAATTTTGTACGTAAATTGTATTGCAGCTGCAGAGTGCAGAGGAAAAGAAGGAAGAGCGAGCATCTTCATATTGGAATGGTTTTTATATATAAAAAAAGAAATATGAAATCCTTTTTAGATTTTTGATTACTTAATTCTCAATTTTAATGGTGGGTGTAAAAAGCCAAAAATACGCGTTATTTGAATTTTGAATGTGGTTACTGCCGGATTAAACAGGAAAAAATTAAATTGGTAATTAATTAAAAATTCAAAGCTAAACGAATCCTAATGGTATTATTTGGATATGGGAAAAATCATGTGGCTCATGTTTTTTATTCTATATTCTGAGACATGAAAGCTACGATAATTGTATTAGAAATTACTAACAGAATTACTAAGCGAATATCGAATGGTGTGCCCTTATAAATTACACATAACAAATTACTCTGCTGGAGGTCCGTTCAAAATTGAATGGAAATGGCTCTAAATAACGATGACAAATTTTGATAAAAATCTTCACATGGGCAAATGTCAAGTGTCGAGTATCGAGTACATATTTACAGAGTATGAGGAACTCGGTTGGAGATTGGATATTGGAATTGGAAATTGGAGATGGGGAGATTATTCATTCATTCTTCATTCTTTATTGATTATTGAATCATAAACAATCAACAACAACAACAATGAGCTTCAGAGCTCAAAGCTCAAAGCTGGTGAAAACCTAGAGTTGAAAGTTGAAAGCATTCAGAATTCAGAATTCATAAAATCGTTATTAATTACTGTGCTTCTCTCTTTTCTCTTTTCAGAATCAACATGATTTTCAATCCTCGACCCTTGTCAAATGTCAAACACATGCGTAATTCTGGGGTCGCTATTCATCATTCATCATTCATTATTCTGGATTCCTACTATATTTTTCCCATGATATATTTTATATTTGATATTGAAGGATTTAGTTGACATTTAGGATGGATGTGGATTTTGTGGAGGTTTTACGAATACTGTTTGAAAAACGACGTGTAAACATGTAAAGAATTCCTGTTGTTTTCTCTTTTCTCTTTTGTCCTTTGTCTTTTGTCTTGTGTGCACATGTTGGATGTTGGATTGGTTATTGGACAAGAACATGCAAAAAGAGTATATGTCATTAAGTAATACGGAACAAATCATGTATTTTTCATGCATGTTCCGTTCTCCATGTACTCAATAGAATTCTAAGTAGTACTAAACAGTAGATTTTGTAAATTATGTCTTTGAGTCTAAAGTCTGCCAACTTCCTGGACAAAAACAGGGAAATCAATTACATGATTGCTCTAATAAATAAATCCACAACCCGAAATCCAATAAACAATAAATTAACTATTAATTAACTACCTTTTGTTCATCTCTCAACTCTCAACTCTGATTTCTGTTCTCCGATCCTCAATCTTCAATCGTCATGCGTACTAAAAACTAACAATAAAAACACATGTAGTTGACTCTGCTCAATTCTGTAACTTCTAACTTGTCCAATGTAGACTCTGGCGTAATTAACCAAAGCATAAAGTGCAGATTAATCATCTAGGTTTAAAAATTGAATAGTAATTGATAAATAATAGGAGACTGATCCTGTGAATACAAAGTACAGATTATATAAAACCGCTTCTTTTCCAATTTCAGTAATTGCTTCTCTTTGTTTGAATTCTAAACAAAAAAGTATGAAAGTTGGAGGTGTGAGCAGTAGAGACAGAGAGAAAAGTAGAGAGAGTCGATGAATGACACATCATATCACCTTTCATCAGGCAACAGACACTAAACACGAGACGCAAAATACAAAATACAGAAAACAGGAGACACGAAACTCGAGAGAACACCTGCTCTCTCTCTCTCTTCTGTTCCCTCCATTTCACTTTTGGTGCTTCCTTCCTCAAAACTACACAAAACACAGCCAAAGCTACGCTCATAAATACTCCTACTTGGCTCAGAATTTTTCGTCATACACCAAACACTGAAGTTTGAAATTCATCAAATAGTAATTTACTATTCTTTTTCTGGTCAATTGTTTGGATTTTAAATTTGATGAGAAAAAATAATTCAGTATTTTTCCGGAACAAAAACCTTCATGTCCAAGAGAAAGAAAAAGGAAAACAACTTACTTGATCAAAGTGTTGGATGTGGAATGTGGATTTCACAGTTCACGGTTTGTAGTTCGTAGTTGAGAGCAGAGTGGCCAAGAGCGGTGAGAGACAGAGACAGAGAGAAGAGGAGCAAACAGGTGCACAAAGGAAAATGTCTCAAGTCTCAAGTCTCAAGTTTCAACTGCTTCCAGAAACACATGCACAGAAGAAGAAGAAGAAAAAGAAGAAGGAAGAAAGGAGCCACTTTTACTTTTACTTTTTCTTGTCCTTTTACTTCTTTCAACTTTTTCCTTTTGAATTTAGAATGTATCCTTCCCACTTTCTTTATTATATTTTCCTCTAATGAAATATGGACACTTTTACACACAATACACAACACCGTATAATTTTTTTTAAAACGTGTATTACAAATTACAAATGTAATTTTTTGCACGAAATACAGAACATTTCACCATTCACCACTCACCATTCTCAGCTTATAAGCATTTATAATTTATAACTTTTTGCACTGAAAATACTGAAATAAACTAAAACTTTTTCTCATCCTCAACTGACAACTGAACAAAACAAAACAAAAACTGCTTCACTCTTTTTAAAATTATGGAACTAAAATTAAAATTAAAACCTGGAATCCCACTTTTGCACAATACCGAATTTTTCTAACCGAGCAAAGAAGGAGCACAAGACACCAGACACCAGCTCCAAGATCCAATTAGACACAAAACCCCAAAAGACGGAGGATGTTTTAAAATGGAGTAAAAATTAAGACAAAGCTGTGAGTGCTGGAGTTTCCCCTGGGTAATTCAATTTTCAATTCCTCTGCTTAGTTTGTAGTATTTGTAATTTGTAGTAGTGAAATGATGATATGAGAAGAGGAGCGAAAAAGGAGGGAATTGAAAGTTAAAAAGGCCGGAGCCAAAGCCGAAGCCCAAGTCGGGGTTGAATAGTTTGTGGATGTTTTGGCGGTGACTGACAGACTCTTACTGGTCGCATGCACCATGTACAAAATGTAGAGCGTAGATATTCCTCTCTTCAGTCTTCAGTCTCTCGTCACCACTGCACTTTACACGTATGCATTTACTTACACAGTTATGCCGAACAGTTGGCAGTTGGCAGGGTGGACAAAGTATAAGCGAGAGCGATAGTGCAGACATTCACCGAATACCGAATATCCCAGACATGCATACAAAATATACAAAAGATACAGCACATATCAATAGTTCACTTGTGTGTTGTGCAGATGCACATGCTATTTCTCGGCATCCACAGTCCACAATCCACAATCCACACTTTCCCCCTTTTCATATAAGAGCATCTCTGTTCTCTGTTCTGTGTTCTGTATCTATGGATATCCCCATCATCACGAGCATCGCTGTCTTCCTTCCTCTATCTCCATCATATTGCACATTGCACATTACACATTACACACATTAAATATTATACGCTATATCATCATCTCCCGCAGTTTCCCTCTCCCTGGAAACTAGAAACTCAAAACTCAAGAAAAATCATGCATACAGAATAGAATATACAAGAGGAGGAATATGAGGACGTTCAATACATACTCATGTCCATATTATGGAAAATTTAGCATCATCTAGAAGCTAGAATCTAGAATCTGAAACTGAGCAACTGCATCAACATCAACATCAATAGGCATAAACTCAACTGTAAATATCCATACGTATGCTTCGTAACATGTGATATGTGAAATTGTATTGTCCAAATCAGATTTGAATTTGACTCTTCCTTTTGTCTTGGCTTTCCTTTTTTCTTCCACCACAACTCACAGTCATTTTTAATGTTGTTATTCTATTCATGTTTTGTTCTGTTGTCTTTTTACTTTTTACTCGTGTGAACATTATTTGAACATCACCTCAAAGTTAATAACATGTGTGTAATGTGAGAAATTTCAGCTTGAATTCAAAATTCCAATCAAATGTCAGGATTTCCCATCCACCTGTCAGTCAATTCATTCTTCATTCATCTAGAGTCTAGAATCTAGAGTTGAGAGACTGCAGACTGGAATGCTGAATGTTAGAGACAGAGGAAGGCCAAGACGTTATTGGGAAATGTAGTAAAATTCCATTTTCTAGTTTCCATTTTCCGTGTGTCACTACAATTATTTATCCTCTACAGCACCATGAAACATGGGCAATGGGAGATGGGAAGTGTGAAAGATATTAAGTTTGAGAGACGTACCTACGGAATGAACTTCTACAATCTACAAGGTTTTGGACGAGGAAACGGGAAAGAGAAAGAAAAGAGAGAACTACAGTAGCAGTAGTTGCCATCATCCCAATTTCTCAAATGTTGGAACAAGAGGGAGGGAGCAAGAGAGATGAGATGAGATGAAATGAAATGATGACGAGAGACGAGAGGTGGGTGTTTGGGGGTGGGGGTTGAAAACTACATGGATTCTGGATTCTGGATTGTGGAAATATGTAGAAGCGGGATTTTGGAGGAGAAATGAGAAAGTGTGGAGAAAAACAACCCTCGCAAGTTTAGAAACTCGAGTCTCTCACCCCTCTCTTTTCTTCTTCTTATGTAAGTATATTATACTTTATACTCTTCTCTCTTTGTATACTTTCGTGAGTCATCCTCAGATCCTTGTGCACTGTGCACTGTGCACTTGTCTCCTCTTCTCTCTTCTCTTCTCCTTCGTCCCTCGCTGAATGCCTACTGCACATTTGTACTTGAGCTTGAGCTTTTGCTCCGAGTAACTTCCAACTGGCTTTCCTTCTTTCCCTTCTTTCCATTCTTTCCCTTCTTTATGTAGGCAATTTGAGCAACTGAATCTGCACCATTAGGAACTACATGTACTTTTACGTCCACATCCCTACACACACTTATATATATTATACAGTATACAGTACATACAGTGCATATCATGTGTTTTTCCTGCCCTCTTTTTATACTGTGCCTTGTGCAAGTATGTGAATTTCCAAGGGGTAGTCAAATTAAGCACCAAGACTTTTTTCCAAGGGAGGACGATGTAAAGCCAAAGCCAAACCAAACCAAACCAGGGTTTTGTTTTTGTCTTTGTCATCTCTTCCTACTCTTGTTGAAGATATACAAAGTACAAAGTAAAAAGATGTAGAAAGTAGAAAGGCGAGCCACAAAAACACACAAACACTAACGGGAAAAGAAAAAGTTAAAACACATGAGACATGAGATGCACCCTCGATCCTCGATATAATCTCGATAAAAAACACATCCGATTTACTCTTCCAGCAGTTAACATTGCATCTTACATGTATCAGGAATCAGGAATCACGTATCACGGAGATATTACACGGTTAATGTTTAATGTTTAATGCATCATGTATCATGTGTATTTTGTGCTTTGTATTTTTTATTTTGTAGTTGTGCATTCAGGGCAGAATGCAGAATGCAGAAATCAAACGCTAAACGTGAACGTTGAAGTATCTACAAAAATAAAAGAAACAAGGAAAAGAGAAGGAGAGAATCGGGAGAATCGAGAGAAAGAAGAAGAAAAGATTGAGGAAGGGCGAATGATTGCGCTTTACGGATTCCGTTTTGAGTTCTCTTATTCCAATTTCTCTCTTCCCCAGTTCTTCCCCAGTTCCCAACTTCCAACTTTCCAACTTGGAGCATCTCTGTGCCTTTTTTGTTCAAATAAGTTTTTTTTTATGTTGCAATAAATCGATCTGGGTAGTTGAAAGTTGGAGGGAGGCTGTGGATTCCGGATGCTGGATGGGCTATTTGTGTATCGTGTATACAAGTATGAGACGGGAGATGGGAAATGGGAAATTCCTAAAGGACACGTCTGTATTTATGAACTTGATTCTGGATCCTGAACTCTGAATTCTGATGCACCATGCACCAAAATTTGATTCCTCTCGTCTCTTGTCTCTTATTGTATTCCGTATTCCTCTCTCCTCTCTAAACTAAAGTTATGGTTTACAGTTTACAGTTGACAGTATTTGTGCATAATAGTTATATAAAGCATGTTATATAACGCCGAGTGCATAATCAACAGGATTATTGAATCATTTAACATTTATCGTCTGTCGTCATCTCAAGTCTGACTTTTCAATGGGACCACCTTTATCTTTTGTTTTTACTGTGTCAAGTGTCAACTATGTTAAACTCCAATACGTACAATGTAGAATGTAAAAGGTAGAAGCTGTTCAAAGTTCAAACAAGGAGCAAAATGCATAAATTGATACAAATAGTTGATATTTGATATTGAATAAAATTTTGTATTTTGGCTCCTCTACTTGCAAAATTATAAAATGTCAACCTCATTGTAAATTGTAAATCAAAATCACAAACCATAATAATTCGTAATTAAAATTTCGGAAGCTCAGATTTTAATTTAAATAAAAAAAAAAGTTTACTGCTGAATCTTGAATTTTTCATGTCGTTGTACATAAAATATTAGGTGTTTTGTCCTTGGGGTTTTCATTCACTAAGTTGTAAAAATAATATTTTGCCGATTATTTTTAAAAAAATGTTTTTACTGGCTTTTGGTTTTGGTTTTGGTTTTTCTTTGTACTTTGTGCTTTGTACAGAGTATAGAGTATAGAGTCTACCAATTTCCAAGTCATGCTTCACGAGTGCTTCAAATAATATATTGAATCTTTGAGTATTTTTCCTAGACTGTATTTCGTTTAATTATTTCTATATATTTTGTATTTTCTTTTCAAAATTCAAATATATAGTTTGAAATTTGGAATTGTAAAGGAAAAAAAGGAAATTTGTATTTTACATTTTACTTTTGTGCTGCTTTCTGGTTTGTGCTGTGAGGCTCCACGATATTTGATTTATACCTGTAGAATTATGTAGATTGTAGACTTTAGACTTTTTGATTTTAGAAGGAAACATTTGTACAAAATGCTAGTTTCTCTGATGATGACTACGATAATGATGATGATGATGATTTTCTAGTCTCTAGTCCAAATGAGCATCTTGATTTCTTTTTTCTCGTCTGTGCATCGCATATCTCTTGATTCTTGATTCTTGATTTCTTCATCTCAAAATGATTTTTCTGATTACCTTTTTTTTCTCCTCTCTGCAGAGCATACTAATGACGATGAGGATGGGGATGACGATAAAGATATGAAGATGAGATGAGGTGCTCTACTTTTAGATGAATGAGCACGGACTAAAGAAATGAGGAGAGACAAAGAAAGAAAGAAAGTCTCATCTTTTTCTATACCTTTTACTTTTTACTTTTTACACACATATTATAAATAATATAGATATTGCACACACATATTTTTAAGCTGGAAAGTAACTACTAACTACACAAGAAAAAAAGGAAGGATGGAAAATGATGATGGAAGACTGAAATTGTAATAGTATCTTTAATAATAATATTTCCTTCCTTAGATTCGGAGTCGGATTCGGATTCATCAGGAAGTGAGGAAAAGGCAGAAATTGTAGAAATGGGAATGGGAAGAGGAGAACGGAGAGAGGATTTTTGGAAACAGGAAGGAAAGATGAGATACCTCATTGTCTGTCTGTCTGAATACTGGAGTGGAAAATACAAAATATATTATGTACAATGTGCAATGTACATTGTACGTACAGTATACTAGTATGAAAGCTTTCATCGTGCATCATGTTTACAGATGCTCCCTCTTCACTCTCGCTCTCGGGAATTTCCTATCCGATATTCAAGTCAATTTTTAGTGTCGTCTTGGGGAGTCATAAAGAAAATCATCAAAACAGGATCAACCTTTAGACTGGAGAGTGGAGAGTGGAGAACAGAGTGGAGAACAGAAACTAGAAACTAGAAACCAGAGGCAGAATTCACAGTCTAAACTCTATACCGTATACAATACAATAAAATGTTTTATGCATATCACAGTCTACACTTTACGCTTCTTTTCTCTTACTCATTTCTCATTTCTTTCTTTCTCTGTTTTTACTGTTGCTTCCTCTCCTTTTTGTTAGATATGAAACATGAAACAGTGACTGCTACTTACGCTCGCTCATGTTTCACTTTGCTATTTTCTATTTAGCTACTTTCATTTCCTCTATCTTTCTTTCCTGCCGCTCTGTGATGAGAGATGAGAGAAATGAGAAATCATTTTGGGTGTGTGTGGAGAATTTTCTACTATTCCTTATTATTTATTACCTTTACTTTTCTGCGTATATACAAAATCTGCAGCTCTTGCATTTGTACTTGGACTTTTGACTACATTTATTCAATATTCAATGACGACTGTATAATGAATAACGACTAACGACATTCATATTTCATATATATAAAATTGAAAATACACATGTACGTACAAATGCGTATTAAATTTCTTTTTATTTCTTCTTTTTCAACTCCTTTTTGCTTCGTCCTTTGTTGTCGGTTGTCGGTTGTCTCATCAGATTGCCTCTGATCTCAGCTCTGATTAAATGACAAAGAAAGGGAAAGTAGCTTTTCATTCACGATTCTAAAATCTAAAATGTTTCTGTCTCATTGATTTTTCTTTCAACTTTCAAATCACAAATACTAAATACTAAATACTAAATGTAGCTTACATTTTTTTTGTTAGTTTGTTAGTAATAATTATTGTACATTTTAGTAGTATTTTAGAGTACAGAATTTTATAGAATTTTGAATGTACAGTAGAAAGTAGAATGAATGGAGAATCTTCACTACTTTCACTGTACTAATTTAGATTTCTTGTTCAGATTTGTATGATGCATAAGAAAAGGAAATGGTGTGAAAAAGTAATTAAATTCATTGTACATAATACATAATACATGATGCATATAAAAGTAGTAAAAGTATGTAAAGGTGTTATATAAAATCATGCAAATTGTATATTCATTCAAAGTAAAATTGGAATTTCTTGTACAAAAATCATCATTTACTCTTGTTTCATTTGAGCTGAGTGTATCTAGTATCTACTGTCTACATAATATATATAGCACCTGTATGTGATGATTATGCATGTAAAACGAGAGAAAGTAAGTCGTTTTTATGATTCTGAAATCTTATCTTGTCAGTTGTCAGTTGTCAGCCAGAAAAAAAGGAAAACGGCAACACACCACCACACGCATCGTGCATTAGTAAAGAATAAAGAAGTATTGCTTTTCCCAAATTGAAAAGAGTAAAAGAGTGTGTATATCGTATTTAGAAGGGTAATCAACTCACTTTCACTATTCACTATTTGTATAGATAAATAGATGCTACATAATTTGTAATTTGCATAAATACTTTTGGGTTGTCCGCCAACCGGAAGAAACAAGATAAAAGATAAGTAAACTGAGAAAATTATTCAAAATTTATTCAATATGCAAAGCCTATGATAGTATGCAATTTTTTGAGTAAAATATTCGAAGCATTAATTTTTAACCACATTTGTAAATGAAGAATATGTATAATGTATGTATGTACACCTTTTTAAATATACAGGCCACTCGCACAACCGCACTGGATAAAAGTATGTTTTTTACTTTTTATTGTGTCCAGAAAAAAATGACTGGTTCCATCCGGCTGACTTGTGAGTTTAAATATGAATACAAAAGTACTTAGGTAGTCAGCCATAAATTTTGTGGACTGTGAACGCTTTATTTGCTTTACTATTTCGTACACTTCCTCAAACTATGTGAAATTGTATTCATCTTTGCAAATATCAGTAGAACAGACATAAAATATGGATGACTTTTTACCTTTTTACAGGGTCGATTCACCTTCAGAATAAAAACCTTTCCTCTACCTTTGACATTTCACATTGTACTCGAATTATTCTTTCTATCCATATCTAACTTACATACACGTTTCCTACTTTTATTTTTTATTGTGTGAGGAAGTTTTCACTTTGGGCCTGTGAAATTCGGCTATATTTTTGAGTAGATACTGGTTACAAGAAAAAACTGCCATTTTTAAAACAAGTTTAAATGAGCACTGAGCACTGGTTGTTTAAAAAACAGTGGTAAAACTCTGGGAATGAAAATGAAAGCTTTAGGTGTGATTCTTGTTCTAATCTTTGTTTTTCCAATTCCAAACTCAAGTTCCTCAATGAATTTGTACGTCCTTCAAGAATCTCTATTTAAAATGGACACTCTTGCAAATGTACGACACAACATTGTATTTTGTGGAAACTTTTCTAAATATGATGGTAAAGTATAAAGTATAAAAAATTTCAAATAGTTTTTACTTTTCTATTGATAAGACAGATTCGTGTTTCGTGATAATTGTCAATAAATTACCCATAAAAGTGCAGTAATTTAAATATTTTTTCTTGGTTATTTTTACTATTTACTATAGTTGTACATGGTTTTGCTGAAAATCATCTGGTAGCTCTACAACCGGAGGAATGGATTTTGGAGAAATTGAATGCCATTAAGAGCATTCCGTACAGTGAAAACAGCAACATTGTCATTTTTGTATTTCAACCATCCGACATGAACAGTTTCCATACAATTTTGAATAAAAGGGTGTGCTTTCAATTTTCAATCACTGTTTTCAATCTTCAAGTTTAAATTTTAAATGTACAATACAGTTTTTTCTATTTTGTATTTTATATTTTATATTTGGAATGAATTAATTGTTAATATAGATTCATACATTTTACACTGAGTTGATGACGCCGAATGACACGAGCATAACATTCGCCATGTTCACTCCAATTTTCCTTGTATCATGGCCCCTTGAACGTGTAGCTGAGGGAAGTGGAGGAAATAATAATAATAATAATCAACAAAATCCACATCGAGCTCCACAGGAAATTCTCGAGTACATAATTACAAATGAAGCGGAAATGAAAACGTTACCCCATAATGCTCAAATTTACATTTTGTACTGGAAGTCGGAAAACCAGATCCAGATCCTCCCAAATATCCCAAATGCAGAACAAACGGGAGGAATAACATTAAATGACGTGGTTGAAGTTTATGGGATTCAAAGTAATTTATCAATTGCTAAATCCGTGTATGAAGATGACACGGTTATGACTCGAAATATGGAATCACTAACAATTGAACTTTTGCGATTCGCCCCTCGACGAAGCAATTTCCTGACATCCCGGGTTTTTGTTCTGGCTCAGGTAGAAATTATCTATTTAGTAAATAATTAATTAGCATGCTGAAAGATTAAAGATAAATGATATTGTACAATAAATGTTTTAAAAAGATGAAGAAAATACCTTTACTTTGTTGCAGCCAGACACATTTTATTCAGCTGAAGTTGAAATATTGGTGACAAATGAGACGGTGGAATTCCTCAGCGGCTCCTCCTTCAGTGTCCTCCAGGACTTTGTTTGGACTTTGAATTTCACTTATAAAAGTGTGGCTGGAACAGGATGGATTTCTGAGGAAGATGGTCACTTAACTGGAATGGGACATCAAATAATTGAGGGAGATGCGGATCTGTGTATTTCAACTTCCACTATTGAACTTTACAGAGCAAGAGAAATCTCCTTCCTCCCACCCATTTCCAATGAAGAAGTATTCACCTTTTTTCGACAACCCTCCATCGTCTCGGCTAGAAATGTTTTTACCATGCCGTTCTCACACAGTTTGTGGTACATTTGTCTCCTCACTTGGACCGTCCTGTGTGGATCTGCTTGTCTCATTGCATATCTCAAAGATGGGACAAAGAACAGTATGATGATGACAAGTGGGCGACAACAACATGAAGGGACAGCAAAATTACACTTCAAGTTCCAACAACTACGAGATGAATTCCAGTTTCATGATGTTTATATTTGGTCCATTGGTGTTTTTTGTCAACAAGGTTTGTCCTTTGTCATGCACAAAATTGTGTCATCTTTTTTTCTTTTATTTACTTATTTACTTATTTATTCATTTACATTTGTATTTAGGGTGGAATAATAGTCCATTGTCATTTTGTATGAGGGCCATCTTCATCACAGCCCTGGTCACAAGTGTTCTTCTTTATTCTTATTACACGGGAGCATTCGTTGCCTCAATATCTGCCCCAATTGTCCCAGTCAAACAATTTTCGGATTTAATCAAATATCAATATCAAGTATTTACGAATCCTTCTGTTCCTGGTTCCATCATTTCTTTTGCTGAGGTGAAAAATCTTCATGTCATGTTCATTTTTCATGGATAATAAAAATAGTAAATCAATACCAATTTTAAAGATTGTAGGCAAGTATACCTTTTTAATTTAAAAACACTACAATAATTTACTCTTGATTTTAGAATGGTTCAGAAAGTGACCAGGTACTTAAATGGTCGGATCAATTGTATCATGGTATGTATAAAATATAATATAGAAAAAAAATGAT
Source organism: Sminthurinus signatus (assembly GCA_019776565.1). Classification (NCBI taxonomy): domain Eukaryota; kingdom Metazoa; phylum Arthropoda; class Collembola; order Symphypleona; family Katiannidae; genus Sminthurinus; species Sminthurinus signatus. Next base: position 54,773 of record JABASP010000158.1, read on the forward strand.
TAAAAGCTTGCATAAAAATAAGTAGTGATAATTTGAGCTAAAATGAACTTTAATTTGTTCTACATCCCAAAAAAAAAGATGATTTAGATGCAGTTTACAAAATAATGAAGCCGAATTCCCGATTGGCTCACATAATTGGTTCAGATGGTTTCTACTCAGTTGGATTTGAAAGATTCAGTGATTTGGAGTTATGTGAGATTGACAAACTTCGTGGGGATGGCGGAGCCCGTGTAAAAGACGCCATGTTTGTACGAAAAGGCTCAGGCATCAAAGAAATTCTAGTAGTCAAGTTAGTTTAAAGTTTAAATTATTGTTGTGTAATTTATTACCTCTAATTATTATAAATTATAAATTATAATTAATCTGGAATAAAAAGTGACAAATGTTTTTGTAGGACACTTTTACTACTTGAACGTGGACTCAATCATAGATACTGGACGGAATATGATCTCAAAACCACACTGCGTTGCATCGAAAAACCTCAGCAAATGATTCACCTTGCATTTTTGGATTGTTACTCTGCCTTTGGAATTTTATTCATTGGACACCTGATCGCCTTTTCCATTGTTTTATTTGAATCAAAATGCTTCAAATTTTCATACATTTCTCGCCCCATTCAATTCAACAAGAGATTTTTTAAATTCAAAACCATGTTCATTCACTTGATTCAATAAAACACTCTGTACTCTGTACATTTTTCTATGTACAGAGTATTATTCTCTATCGTATAACCACAACATGAAACTATGTATACTATGTCTTTTGTCATATAAAATTTTAATACACATTATAAAACTCTTGCCTTGTGCTTGAATGCGTTCTTAACATTTTTTATTGTTCTTTTGGGTATATATATATAATCGATGAACAAAAAATGCTTAGGAAAAACTAGTGAAGCATGAAAACAAAAGTGTGTACTTAAAAAAATAGCAAAAAAAATGTTTCCCGATATGTTTTTTATCTTCCCCAAAACATTTCCTTGCTTGTTTGACAAAAAGTATAAAATATAACTGTGTATATCTAAAAGTATTTCATATTATTGATGTCATTTGTATAACGGGGTGTCCTCTTATTCGTTTTATTTGAATACTATATAATATCGTGGCATATTGTTTTTATTTTACAATCAAATGTGCTATTCATGCATTTTATTTGCTGCTGTCCATTTCAACATTCATGTACATAAGTACGTCGTATATGAATTCAAAATTCATAATCTTTATTCTGTATCGAAAAAACTAACTATATATAAATCATATCATTAAGCTAAATACTCGTGTTTTAAAGTGAACTGGAAATTAGTCATCTATCTGCTTCTTAGACTTTTTTTATTGTGTACGTCAGCAGTCTAAAATTTATAGTGTGTCCGCTCTAATCTAGTACAAAAGTCTTAGATAGAGAATAGAGAAGCAAAATCATTGTAAAAAATTCCTGAATTTTTCAAACCAACCTCTCAAGATTCAATATGTACATGACATATAAGAAGTTGTAGCTGTTTGACTCGGTGAAAAATTTGTGTGTTTTAATTTTGGATCTTGTCAATGCAGAGCAAAGTTGATTAAACTTTGAAATATACATAATATAAAATATACACACACGAAATAAATATGTCACAAAAATAAGGGAAAATAAAAGTGAGTTGTAATACTATTAAAATAATTTATAAAAACATTTAAAATTGATATAAATACGTGATGAGTTGGTTTCAAACGGCTAATTTTGCAAATTTGGCAAAAACTGCATTAAAAGAGGCCCAAAAAACTATTGATAAAGCACTTGATATTCAAAATAATGATGACAGCAATAATTCCGTTCCATCGTCAACTAGTACTACAAGTATTGCAGGTATTTTTACAATTCAATAACTATATCTTCTTCTTTTTAAGAACTATAACATAAACATATATAATTTAATTTGGATTGGTTAACTTAACTATAGTATTAGAAAACAATATGTTTTTTTTATGTGACATGATAAATCGAACGTCTTTAAATTCATAAATTAACCGTTTTAAAGTTTATATGCATGAATTATATTATGTATTTTGATACTACACGTTACACGTCTAATACTGGATATATACTAATAATGGATAATTATTATTGGTATTTTGTATTTTTCTTCAGAGTCATTTTTAGAAGATACACTTGGTAAATCCAGTCTACTATCGTCATTTACATCCTCCTTCCGTCAGCATGATGGTAATGATGATGAAGATCAAAAGGACACAAATGTTGAAGAGGAGGAAAGTAATGCAGAAGGAGGGGATGGTGAAGAACAAGAAGAAGAACAAGAGGAAGAAAAAGAAGAGGAGGTTATTATTGATAAACCTAATTGTGAAAGTTCAATAATGATGTCAAGTATACAGGAAATGAGTTCTAGTGGTTTTAATGATGATGATGATGATAATGAACACAGTCATAATCAACAACAACAACATCAACAAGTAAAAGATCAACATGAAGAAAATGAAGTTAAATGGTCTACTATTGATGTTGAAACAATTGAAACAAGTCATAGTAGAAATAGTAGTATCAGCACAATACCTGATTGTAATTCTAGTCCTGAAAGAAATATTACAAATCTACATTCTGCATCTACAACAATAACACCAACACCTACTACTACTAATCATAATGATAATACAAGTGAAATGGGTCATATATATTATGTAAATGGTCATCCTATTAGAAGTGTATTAGAAACAACTAATTCTTGTACTAGTGATAGTGTTGTTTGTGTATCGAATTCTAATGATGATGAAAATCAAAATTTAAATTGTCAAAGTAATAATAATGATAATGATGATAATAGTAATCCTACAGAATTAAATAACTGTGAATTAATAAATTTAAATAGTGACAATAATAATATTGATAATGAACAACCTCTACAACAACAACAACAAGAAAAAGAACACCCAGAAGTAGAAATAGTAGTAGAAGAAAAAGAAGAAGAAGAAGAAGGATCCGAAAGACATAATGAAGATGATGATAATAATGATAATGAAAATTATGAAAAAGTACTTATTGGAGATGATAATAATATTAATACAACAACAACAACGTCAGATAGTCTTGTCATTGTTGAACGTAATTTAAAAGAAGAAGATAATTCCAATACATCATCATCAACTAGTTTTGAACATGTCGGTTTAATTCCATTATCATCCTTAAATCTATCAATGAATGAAAGCAATATTACTGAGCCTTTTATTAATACCACTACTACTACTACTAACGATAATAATCAGTCTGAAGCCATGTTAATAAATATTGATGGTAGTACTAATAATATTTCTAATAATCATCATCATCATGATTTCATTAATAATGATATGAATAATATTATAGATGATTTAGATATGACCATTTCTGCGTCTTGTATTACAAATATCACTCCTTCCCATATTTTACCTCCTACTTCTTCTTCTTCTCCAACACCTCCAGATCATCATCATCATCATCCTCATACTTCTAGTATATCCAATTATATTATAAGTAATAATAATAATAGTACTATTAGTAATGATAATCATAGTAGTAGTACTAAACAAGTGACCAAAGTAAAAACCAACGCATCATCCGCATCTTCAAGTGATATAGAAGTCATTCCACTTGATACTGAAGATCATCAAATTATAGCAAAAATACTACAAGAAGCTGAAACACAGACTGACGATAGTTTTTTTGAAAAACAAAAACCAACCCCACCACCACCTCCTCCTGCTCCTATTGTTATTCAATCCTCTCCTATTAATACCAAAGCCGAAGAAGCATTACAAAAATTATCAGCTCAAATGGAAACAAAATTAAATGAAAAGGACCTTGAAATTAAAGGATTATTACAAGAAGGGGAAAAATTGAGTAAAAAACAATTTGAACTGTCTAATATTATCAAGAAATTAAGAGTTAAAGAAAAGGAAACGGATACTACAGTAAAAGGGCTTAGAAATGATTTGGCAGAAAAAAATGTAGAAATTGAAAGACTTTTAAAAGTATTTGTTAATAAAGAAACAGTTGAGCAAACACAACATGAAACAATTGCAAGATTAACATCAGAAAAGAGAAAATTAGAGAGTCAAGTTGAAAGACTACAATCGGAATGCGAAGATGCAACTGCTAATTGTGAATCTATGAAGATATCTATGGAAAATACCTCTTTGTAAGTATATTTTGTGGTACAATTTTTTATTGAGCAATAATTATCAATATTTTTTTCCCTTGTCTTATAATCATTTTTATTTGTATTTTGTATAGTAGTAAAAGTACATGATGAATGTTTTATAAAATAAAAAATAATAATGTCTACTTTTTTTTGCCATGTTTTTATAAAAGGGAAATCTTGGAAACCAATAATATGTTACAACAAGTGCAAAAAGAAGCTGCGGAAGTTGATCGTCTAACCAAAGAAAAGTCAGAATTATTACATAAAAGTGAAACCCTTCAAAAACAAGTGGATCATCTTCGTACAGTTATAAATGATACACATAAACAAGCATCTGATCGAGAACAAGAACTTAAATCCCAATTAACATTAATGACAACTAAATTTCATAAATTAGAAAATGAATTATCGGATATTTCTTCTGAAGTTGCTGATGCTACAATGCCCTTATCATTAGAAATTGAAAAATTACAAACAGAAATTAAAAATAATAATGTAATGTCTACTAGACGAGAATCAGCATTACAGGATAAAATTTCAGATTTACAAATAAAATTAAAACAATACACGGAGCGTGAAAATTCCTTTAGTGACATGCAACAGTCCTATCAAATTAATTTATCTGCTTTAGAAACTCAAAATGATGCTTTGGAAAGGGAATGTAAACGACTTGGTGGACTACTAGAAGAGGAAAAATCCGGAAACGTTGAAAAGTTACAAGAAACTATGAAAACATTACAAGAATTTAAAATAGAATGTGATAGTTTAAAAAGAGAAAATGAGTCTTTACACAATGAAATTCGTTCAGAACAGACCGAAAAGAAAAAATATTATAATTTATTTTTAGAACTTCAGCAACAACAAAGACAACAACAACAATTATTAATGTCTTCTACAATTAGTAATAGTAGCAGCACTACTAGTAATGTTCATTCCATGATGCAACAATCTTCAGCCTCATCTTCAGATTCAAATACACAAACGGCCACAAATCAAAAAGTAAGTTTAAGTGGAAATAATAGTCCTTCAAGTCATTCCATTGTTTCTGAAGCATCATATCTTGATGAAGTTTTTGATCCAAATGGACAAAGTGTTAGATCAATGACACCAAAATCATTCTTTGAAAACTTATCATTTTCATCTACAAATGTCATTGAAAATTTACACGCACAGTTAAGGTTAAGAGAAGGTGAATTAGGTCAATATCAGGATGAAGTTATCAAGAATGAAAAAATTCGCAAAACTTTAAATGAAGGTACGTATTTTAGATATGAATATTATTTATTGTAAAATATAATACGTGTAAAGTATATATTTTATATTTTGTGTACATGTTATGCATTGCTTGTATTATGTAAGTTTTGCTACCTACACAATACACAAGAGTACATATTATAATATTATGACAATTCATTTAATCTGTAATCCTCTGTAATTATGAATAGAAATCGCTCAACTTACTGTTCAGAATCAAGAATTCCTTATCCAAATGGAAAAAATGACTGAATTACAAAGTCGAATGGAAGAAGTTGAAAAGAATTACAATGCAGTACTCACGGTATGTCTATCTATAGATTATAGATACTTGTTTTACGTTTTACAACTTTTCATTTAGATTGAAAGTAACAACATCGTAGTTCTGGCATAAAGCATATTATTTATATTCTTCTTGTTCTCTGGATTATACAGATGTATGGTGAGAAAGTTGAAGAAGCCGAAGAACTAAGATTGGATTTACAAGATGTCAAAGAAATGTATAAAACTCAGGTGAGACGAAAATTTGGAGTGAATATGCTATAAAATAATAACTCATTCATAATACTCTTTAATTAACATAAATAAGTTGTTGCCAACTAATAATGACTATAAAATCCTCTTGTATTTTATAATTTATAGATTGAACAGCTTCTCAAAAGATGATAAAAAAAAGCAGAATCTCTACGAAAATGGGGAAATATCATATTGTATGTACATATACCTATAACATATATACATACACGTTGTACATTTTTTATATTTTGGTGAATTGAATGACAATGTTTCTTGTATCAATCAGAAGTCATCGTGGTGCTATAATAATAATAGAACGGAAAAAAGAAGGAAATCAAACTAAAACTTTATTAAAAAGCGTAATCATCATTACGTACTACTACTACTATGAATTGTCATCCTACCTACATTCGTCACTATGTCACTATCAAAAATATGCTATACTGATACTTTTATACATATGTCTGATACTATCAAGAGTAAAAGGGTTAAATAATCAAAGCGACTCAATTTTGTGATCTTTAGAACCTACATTATTACTATACAAAGATATACATACAATCCCCATAAAATATGTAAAAAAAAACATATTATTACGCAAGTTGTATTGTGTGTACATTGTACATGTCCGCAGAAACGTTTATAAATAGGTAAATAATAATACTATGTATTTACTATATTATTACTTATTATAGTACATTACATAACACTTGAATGCTTATTCGCTTGAATAATGAATAATAATATATAATAATATATAAAGACCTATTTACGTTTAATATACAATATTATGTTCTATTCTCTATCTATTCTTATTTTTCATTGAATATATTTTATAGAAACGAATTAGAAAGGAATCAATTAGTATATGTCCTAAATAGTAATTAAAATGGTCAGTTTTTAACTCTATAATAATATTTATTTGATGAGTTTCATGATGAATCAACAGTTCTAAAAAGCATTTTCCACGATTTACGACTCCTCTCTATAAATAATACAATTATTTTTTAAATTTAAATCCTTTAGAAATGGAATGTTGAATATTTTATGAACTATACAGTACCAATATAATAATAATTATTCTTGTTATTATATTATATGAACACACTATATGCAATTAATACGCGTCTAATAATAATTATTAAAATAAAAATATATGAGTATTTACGAAAACAAAAGGATTGTTCCGTCGGTTTATACTAATTCAATTTTGTATGTATAAGTATACTTATTATATTGTTACGCTTTTAAATGATGTAAATATTTAAACATGAATTGAATATGACATAATAATATTACATAAGTACAGAATAAAATAATTATTACGCTCGAAAATACTACATACTATTCATAATAATAATGATATGATAAAATATTCTTTTACCTACAAGTATGTATAAGATTAAATACTGCAGTAGTAGATTATTCATAAAAAATTAAAAAAACCTACAGAGTGGATCGTTGTGCATAAACGTTCGTTTTGAGGAGTTCTAATTCGCAGTAAGAATAATGGATAAAAATAATGTAATGTTATCTAAATGAAAAAGACTATTTGAAAATAAACAATTTATACCTACATATATAATATACTATATTGTACTACAAAAAGAATATAACACACATTTTCTTTGAATAAATGAGCATTTTACCATCTTATAAATTTGGTTCCTAAAAAAGTTTGAGTGTGGACAGTTTTTTATAATTTATCGTCATTGCATAAAAACTTCATTTTCTATCTACAGCTACACTTTTTCATACATATTATGTACATTGGTATACTGCCTTGATTGTGAAAACTCTAAAAATCTGATTACAGCCAAAGGTAGCGCTTTTGTAAAATAGATTTATCTTGTAGAAAAAAATTTATAATGAAAATAAACACAGCTCAAATTTGTAAGTTTTTAGTTTTGGTTCATTGATTTACTAGCACTCAAATGTTAAACGATATGAAATAATATATTATAGGTATATAGTTGACACCACATATATACTATAATAATAAACAAACACAATATTTGTACTGTGATATTTATCATATAAGTATGTATAGCATGCAATAACAAACAATGAAACAGATATATTTTATATATTCTTTAAAATATTAAAAAATTACGTGCCCGCACACGTAAATGTATATATATTACATTAAATAATATTATTGATTATTGATATAATATATATTGTACATATATATTAATCTATATCTATAATATAATATATAACATCTCTTTAATTGGCTATTATTATAACATAGTATTTATATTATATATAGTTATTTACTGATTTTCCGAAGGAAAGTTTTAATTTTATCTTCTTCTTGAAGTCCTACAAACTTGTCTATAACTTTACCATCCTTGAGTGCCAAAACTGAAGGAACAGCCCCCACACCAAATTCCATTGCAATGTCGGGTAATTCATCAATATCTACTTTAGCCAGATCAACTGGGTCCCCTTTAAGTCCTACTACAGCTGCTTCAAGTCGTGGCATCAATTGTTTACAGGGTCCACACCACCTAAATAAGGAAATAACAGACGACCATGTAGTAAATTTATTACATTATTAAGAATCAAAATGAATACATGAGATAATGTAATAATAATAAATTTATTAGAGCTTACGGTGCATGGAATTCTACAACAACTGGTTTCGGATTTGACAGTACTTTATCTTTAAAATCTTGTTCATCTTGTACTGTAAAAATATCCTTTTGTATCTGGGATTTGTGAAATCTTCTGACTTGACAAACTGCACCTATATTATTTATTTGGTTTGTAAAGTATTTCACTGATTTAACGTGACTTAAAATTACCCTAGACATAATGACTTGATATTAATTGCAATTAAAATGAAACTATAATAATTATCTAATTATCAGTTATGTAAAGACGAGTGACGAGAGACGAAAAAAAAAATCTAAAAATTTGAATTCATGTAAAATTACAAGGGCAACTTTATGACTGAAAAATCTTTGTACTGTGCGAAAAAATGGCAAAATCCCCTTTTACACACACACTATTTTTTCAGTTTCTTGTTATATTTACTGACATTTATTTAGAAAATCAGCTCAGAATCCATAATATAACATGTATACATAAAAAAGGCTCACAGTTATTGTTATAATAAAAGTATTAACAGGAATAATTAGCATATAATATTTAATTGAAATTTGGTACACAATGGCAATCACTTCTCATGTATATGATGATGATTTACTCCAGTACAAATGATAAAAAAGTAAAGTATTCACAATATTTTTATGTGTTTTCAACATTCAACATGTTGTGTGTACGTTAGGGAAAAAAATAAAAATAAAATGAAAATAATAAATTCATCAAAAAGTACAGGTTTTTTTATGTACAGCAACATACATAATACATATACTATAAATATAACTATAATAATAAAAATGAAACCAAAAACACGGTTTATGTGTTATTTTTTTAAATCTATATAATATATACAAAAAGGAATTCCTTCAAGATGGTAACTGATGAGAAGAAGATTTCTTATTTTTAGCTATTTCTGAAGTGACATAAGCTAGTGCCCCAGGGTCTTCTGTCATTATTTTTAGAGCATATTCTCTCATAAGGGTTGTCTGAAAGGTTTGAGAATCTTGAGATTCGGGTACTGTAGAAGTTGTAGTTGTAGTATTGATGGTATTTTGATCATGAGTAACCATAATGGATGATGCTTTAGGAGCAGAAGTAATAAACGTTTCCATAATTTTACACCAAAATCCAGACGGCATAGAAGGTATCATTCCAACTGTACATTTGTTTTTCACTAAATAATATGACAAAGAGAAAGAGAAAAAAATCATATAGTTGCTACTTATTTACACCATGTGATTAATTGAAAACTCACTATGTATATTTTTTGATTAACTTTTAACTTTTATACCTTCCTCTCTCATTATTTCATCAACAAATGATAAAAGATTAAATGTTGTCTCCTTTTTCATGGTACAGATGATTTTTTCTTTAAAATCTGATCGTTTCAACATTTCTTCTAATAGGATTTTCATTATTTCTTCATTACCAAGTAATAATTCACACAAGGAACGACCCTCATCAGAAACAAGGTGTTTCATCAGTTGTTTTGCAGTTACTACTGAATCAAAATTAATAGAATTTTTCTTAAATTCAAACAATCCGGATGGATTCATTTGCTGTCCAACAGGTACAAAGGAAGTATTAATATTCCAAGGTTGAGAAGGAACAGTCCAGGGAAAACTGTTGTTACTATTAATAAATTCAGTAAAGGATCTTCGTCGTTGTTGTTTTAGTTCTTGTAATTGTCTATCTCTTTTACCCCCGGGGACAGGTCTTATTCTCCCTTTTTGTAATTCAATAAAAAAAAGACATAAACTATTATTTAGACGTTTGATTTCTATATAATTCATTAGTATAGTATACAACTACGATCTATTATAAAAACTTACCTTTTTTAGCCATATTTTCACAGTGAAAAAATCGTGTATGATTATTTTCAACTGCAAATCCTACATGCCGCCTCTGTGTAAATGTAAACATGACAAAATAAAAGTAACATTTACATACAAATTTAACCCCATTACAAATTTGTACATACTATGAAATGCTATAATTATCTATAATAATTCTCAATGTATTTCACAAGTAAATATAAATAGGTAAGTATGTACACATGTACTCACTTTGGGGGAAGATGATAAACTGTCATTCAAAGTATGCTTCTTGGTATTTTGTGAATTATTTGTTTTTGGGGAGGATAATTTGAGTATTCCTTTTCCTGAAAATCCAGGAATTTGAGGCGTAACTCCATCATCCCAAAATTCTGGTAAATCTGATGATGATGATAATGATGATGATAATTCTTCAGCATCAATATCTGAAAGTGAATATGCTCTTCTTCTTGGTGATGGTGATGAAACATAATTATTTTGTACAACTTGTGGACTTTTTGGAACTTTGTAACTCGTTGAATCGTTGAAACAAGTAGGTATTGATACATCTGCTAATACTGGTCTTTGACTAACACCTGTCTGATCCTTATTGTTGGAATTTTTCATTTTAGTAAGGAATTTAGCACATTCATATTCTAGTACAGTCATAGTACTACTAGTTTTGTCAGAAGAAGAAGAGGTGAAACTATTATGAGCGCTGCTGTTGTCTTTTGTTTTAGAATTAGAATAGAAATTTTTAATACCTGATGTCAATAATGATAAATTTAGTGATGATGATGATGATGCTGGTGCAAGTCTAGAAGGTACTGTTAAATTTGGATTAGCATTTTCTTTATCTTGTTCATAGTCTTCATCTAATAATACTATTGAATCAGTTGTTGTTGAAAGGCTTATTGGATTATTAACAGTCCCATAATTCTTTTTCTTTTCAACTGGATTTTTAATTTCAGCCGTCAAAGTAGTAGTAGTAGTAGTATTTGATTTTTTATTAACTTTTTTATTAGAATCTTTTGGCAGAGATTTTACTTGCTGTTTTTGTGATTGTACAGGAATAACAACAGCATTTGATTCAGTATTTGTATTAGTTTTTTTCTTATTATTCTTACTCTTATTATTACTAATAATAGTACTATCATTTCCATTTCCACTTCTTGTTATTCGAATTTGACTTGGACTTGATTTTGCTTGACTTCCAGAAATGATGATTTTCTTTGCGGAAACTTGGAGAGACGGTAATGGTTTTTTCTTTTTATTTTTTTCCATTTCAATGTCATTTTTTACATTTTCACTACCATTTTTTGTCAAGTCTCTTGGTCGAAGGGTTCTGTTGGTTTCAATTTTTCGAGATATTGGAGAATCCACATTATTATTAATGACTATTATTGAACTTGTTGAAAGGTTGTTGGATGATGATTTTAAAGTCTGTTTAGATTTTCCATTTGATCCATTCTTATTATTATTGGCACCTTTTAATGATTTTGAAACCTTGGGAGGCCTATGAAAAAATGAGAACAAAATACATATAGCAATTAACTATATTAAATAATACCACTAGTAATAAATGTATCAATATACAAAATATAATATGTTAAAGACTTTTAACTTACATGTTTAAAATATATACCACAGAGTATTATATATTGGATTTTATATATATATAGGAATAGTCTGAATCTAAGTACACAAAATTTATTACACCTTTTTAGTACAATTTTTCAAACCACAACAGTCAAATATAAATAAGGAACAGAAAAGAGATCACTTTTTTGTTTGACTATAATATATTTTATTATGTTCAGTATAGTTTAATCAGCACAACAATGAAATGACATAGTTTTCACTTTACAAAAAAAAACAGTCTCTCTCACTCTATTCAGTTTCAATTTTGAATAGAGACTCTTTTCTGACTTCTGACTAATATAAACGATAATATGTATATATGTATACATACAGTATACATATTATGGTTGCAGGTAAAAAAAGATTGACAGTAAAAAGTAGAGCTTAAAAGTACTTGCAGTCAAAGTGCATAGGTTTAGTGTAGTATTAATAATTCGTAATATATTATGCACATAGTGTTTTACCTGTTTGAATGGTATATATGTATAAAAATAAGTAGATTAGAATATAACTCATTTGACTAAATTTTATCTTTGTTCTGTAAAAAAAAAATAACAAAAAAAAAAAAGAACTGATATCGTTTTGTTATACTGAAAAAACATAAAAACGACAAAGAAAAAACTTCAGAACTGAGAAGATGAGCTCTCTACTGGTGGAAACAGTGATATAGACACCAGCCCTCGTACATACGAAAATAATAATGTAAAACACAAAAAGGTGAAGTTATAAAATACATTAAAATTAGGAAAAGACCTTTACATTATAATAATATTATTATTATTCTTGTACGCCTTTACATAAAATTGACAGTTTTTTATTGTAAAAAATAACTACATATAGTGATGTTGTGAGAATTCCTTTTTTTTAGAAAATTAATAAAATGTTGAACGACAATGTTTTTGTTTGAAAACAAACATTTAATTAAATTATAAATAAGTCAAAATCAAAAAATATTATGAATCATCAGTTCAGTTTTTAAAGTATTTGTTTATCTCATTTGAGAGTGTCTACATAATACTTTATTATTATAGTTTCTTGTTTGTTTTTATTTTTGAGGTTTGAAGTGTAAATGGGGAGAGTTAATTTACAATTTTTTAAAAATAAAATCATTATAATTTGTAATAAAATTCCTCTACATATTACTTACACAAATAGTAATAGTATATTATTATAAGTATTTATAGTTACATGAGTAATTCTCAGCAAACCACAAATTACAAACAGAGAGTGTGTGGGTGAATATAGGTACATAGTACATACATTTATATGTATGTAGTAAATATTATAGTATAAAATAAGCTGATAAAACTTTTATCATAAAAGGCATATCTACATAATATTTATTAAATATAAAAAATAGACGTTTTCAATACATGCCAATAGTTTGATTTGAAGAGAGAAATGAATCACGATTAAAAAAACAACAAAAAGTACCCATGAAGTCCTTTAATAAGATTAAACATTTTGCCGATAAGGCGTTCATAAGGTAAGGTCATTTGTTTATCATTTTGTAATCTATAATCTATACAGTTTAAAATAATAATGTGTATGTTTTATATTGTATGATATGTGTGTTACGTGTGTGTTTTGATTATAGTTAAAAGTCCCATTACATATTACATACAATATAAACTACTAAATATTTATAGGAACCTTTTGATTAGCTAAAATTATCCTACCATAATATAATTGATATATCATAATTATCAATTTTATTTGATTCTTGAACTTTCAAAAGGATCAATCTTGATTGTTGTTGTTGTTATATACATCATTGTCTATTAAAAAATTATGAATGTGTGATTGTAAAAATAATTGTTGTATTATTATAAAATATAATCATGCTGCAGCAAACAGGATGTACCAAAGTACGTTTATTAAATGTTAAATCATATTTTAGGAAATGTGTCTTAACTTTTTTTTAGCACAGCAACACCTGCTTTTTGTTATTTACTTCTTTTTTTTTTCAAGTCATTCATTTTAAAACTAATAAAAGTTTTAGTTTGATTTTGTTCACACAAAATTAAATTTATTTTTAGCATTTGTATTGATTGATAATTTTGACGTTTGCTAGCATGTATATATATAAAAGAAATGTATTTTGATATGTGTTTCATCTTTATTTATACATTAATAATTATAATATAATTACAGACCGGATCGGACTGAAGTACTCAGTGAAGATCTACAAACTGCTGAAAGAAGAATTGAACTAATTAAACAAACATGTGAGAGTACTTCAAAGAAAGTTGCACTGTGTTTACAGTGTCCAAACAAAGGTAATATACTTTTAGTTATTATATTATGTAATAATATGATTAGGATGATATAATCTTAGTGTTTTTTTAATAAAAGAAATACAACAAAAGTTTCAATTCCAAACAAATTGTGTAGTGTACTCATACAATAATACATTATAATATCTGTGTAAACATGTAAATATTATAGATGGACAACCTCCGGATAAGAGGCTTAAAAAGGTACCGGAAGTGGTACTTGGCCTTATTATGGCAGAGAACGGAGAGCAATTGGAAAAAGCATATGGAGAGACTGTTTTAGGGTGAGTATAATATTATAGAAAAAGTGAAAGAAACTTTGTACAAAATGTGTTCTAAAATTTGTTTTTCAATAAGTTAAACTACATTTTATAAATATATATATTTACAGGCAAGTACTTACAGCAGCTGGTGGTATAGAACAATTAGTTGGACAAGAAATGGTTAAATATGAAGATAAAATTGAAGATTCTATCCTAGGTCCAATTCAAAAACTGATGGAAAATGAAATTCCAAGTATATACAAAATTAAGAGGACTCTTAGTAAATTAACTAGTGACATGGATAATGCAAGAGCCAAATTAAATCAAGCCAATAGACATTCAATGTCTTCAACTACAACAGGCAAAATTGACAATATTAAGGACGATTTAGAAGATACACAACAAAAAGTTGAACAATGTCGGGTATGAACAAATGAGTCATTTACATTATAATAGACATAATGTTATGTGTTATAGTATAATATTTTAGTATTACAAACTTATCCATCAAAATTATTTACAATATTGGAATTATTAATCTTCATTATTTATTTGTTTATTTTTTGAAAATAATATTGATTTTATTTTTTATATTATTTTTATATTGTATACAGGATAATTTAGCTGCAGAAATGTACCAACTTATTGCTAGAGAGTCTGAAATCTCGCAACATATTGTAAATTTTTTACAATACCAACGAGATTACCATAAAACAGTATACAGTTTTGTTAATGAGTTATTACCTCATGTGGAAAGTATCCTTGCAAAATCTTACCATAAACCTGTATTTGGTGTTGACTTGGAGGAACATTTAAATGGATGTGGAAGAGCAATTGCTTATCCTTTAGAAGTATGTGTCTGTGGTTTAACATTAACTGGACTTGAGGAGGAAGGACTTTTCCGAATTGCTGGAAGTATGTTTTAAGTTTTATTTAGTTACACACCATATTATTATTCTATACTAAATAAAACCATTGTATTTTATATGAATCATCATTTTGTATTGTTTTTGTATTTTTATAAAAAAAAATTAATTTTTGGTATTAATTTATTTATTATTTAGGTGCTTCCAAAGTGAAAAAATTAAAAGCTGCATTTGATGCTAGACTTATGGATTTGAATGGCCTTGTATCTGAATTTAGTGACCCTCATGTTATTGGGAATGCATTAAAGTGTTACTTACGGTATAAACTTGTTTCTTTCTTTCTTTTTTTGTTTTTTTAAATAAATTATATTTAAATATATAGCATACTTTTCTTTTTTTGTTTTACTAATGACTAATGTTTTCACTCAATATGACATAATGTGATATTTTATATGAAATTTTTACAGAGAATTACCAAAACCTCTTTTAACATATGACTTGTATGATGATTGGATGGAAGCTGTTCAAGTTGTCAATCCTCAAACTAGGTTACAACATATTTGGACCGTAGTACAGAAATTACAAACTTCTCACAAACCAAATTATGACAATCTCTGTTATTTAATCAAATTTCTCTCGGTCTTGAGTAAAAATCATCACCTAAATAAAATGACACCTGCAAATATTGCTATTGTGATTGGCCCTAATTTATTATGGAAGGAAATTAAAAGTGATGACCCAACTGATCCAGCAATGGGAATGAATATGACCATGACACATTTATATACATCTCTTGTTGATCAACTTGTCACTTATGCGGATTATTTTTTCGGAGAACCTGGTATTTTGAATAATAATAATTATTATTATCATTTACATTTTACATTATACCACAATATATTATATTCTATATTATTTATTTTTTAAACTTATTAGAAATTATTAGTAAAACAAAAAATCTATTTTATATTAATCAATCTTTTTGTAAAAAAAAATTTGACTTTGACAGACTTGGACTTTTTTGTTACGTGTGTAAGACCTAGTGATAGTGATTTAGTTCCCAATGGACAGTTGGCCGATGATACAAATCTTAATCCTAATGGTGGTGATAATGAAGGTGGATTTGTATCTGCAAAACGTTCACAGTCAAATAGTAGTTTAGAAGATCATAATAATAGTCCTCCTCCTGGAAGTCCTAAACCTGTTTTAAGAACAAGGAAAAATAAACCAGCTCCCGTTCCACCTATCAATTTAAGTAATTCATCCAAATCATCTACTCCTACTAACAAAGTTGCACCTGCTTCAGTGGAAATTACAAAACCACCCATATCATCATCATCTACTTCATCTTCACCATCAAATAAATCTGGTAGTGATAATAATAATAGTAGTAGTAGTAGTGGAGAAAATTCAGGACTGAAAAGACTTCCATCCGCAAGAAAAATAGAACGTGATGGGGTTTGGATTCCACCAAGTCCAAATCAAATGAATAATAGAAAATTAATGACGGGTAAGGATAATGAAAATGTAGTCACAAAACCAAAAGTTACTCCTCCCAAACCCCCACAACCTGTATTTCCTTCTCATCATCATGGAATTGGAGGAAAAGTAGAAACAAATAGTCCAGTTCAAATTTATGCTACAACTTTACGCCACAAATCATCATTTAATAGTGGTGGTGGTGGTGGGAGATCCGATAGCACAGATAATACTACTACTCAAAATCCTAATTCGAGTAGTAGTCAAGCAAATTCTTCACTTCAATACAGTAATAGTCTTCCACGAGGTTTTCATACAGAAAATTCTTATAAAAATCAACGTGCCCCACGACCTCCAAGTGTTTTTGCTGCAATTCCTACAGTTCCAACAACTAATACTACATCTTCTTCTTCTTCAGCGTCATCAGCAACAACATTCAACCATCCTAATCCAATCGATATTAATAAAAAAGGAGGAACAACTACTAGTAGTGTCCATCGTAATCAAGAACAACAACAACAACAACTTTTAGATGAATCTTTATCAGAACAGCAATTACAACATACAGTTCCTCAATCGGAATCTAATGATTTACAACAACAGAGACCACAATCAGAACAGCGAAATGTTGTAGAAGATCATCAAGTTGGACAAGTTTCCTCTTCTTCGTCTTCTTCTTCTTCTAATAATAATAATAATAATGTTGGAATAGGATTTGAAAATATTGAAACTGAAATAAGAAAATTAAGTTTAGATTCAAATAATCCAATTTCAAGTCAAGAAGAAATTAAAGAAGATAATAGTATTATTAATAACAGTTTCCAGCAGCAAGCTGTGCCTTTGCAAACTCACCATTCAACTCCAAGTTCTACAACAACAACATTACCTACAGATCGTCCTGTCCCGGCACCCAGGTCTAGTCTATTTCAAAATAGTAGTAGTAGTAGTAGTAAGGATAAAGAAATGCCTATTGTCAAAGAACGTCCCAGTTTAATGGCTAAACCACGTGATCTTGCCAAACGAACAACGAATTACCAGTGTCCAAATACTGGAGGAGCAAATAATGAATTAAAACAATCTTGTGAGGATACAACAAATCCTAGTCATCCTAAACCACAAGGACTTCATAATTCTACTGAAGACTCTAGAACAATTGACATCAGTACATCTTCTGATGTTAGAAATGGTAAATAAATAAAAAAAAACAATATGAACCATAAATTATACTAACATTATTTTCGTTTAGAAGGAAAACCTATATATTTTGTATTACATATTTCTGTTATTATTGTACTATTACCTTAAAATCTCAAATAAGTTTTACAAACTAAAAAAGCATTTTTTATCTTTTGTCTAGGTGGATTTCTACCTCCTCAATCGCCACAATCTAGAAACCGCCGAGGTATAATACATATATTACTACAATCTACCATGATTATTCTGTTTCTTTGTTGTTCTTCTTTTTTTTTGAATTGTTGTAGGGTAAAAATTTTTTTGTTAATGATTTTTCAAATCCATAATGGTAATAATAACTAATTTATTTTTTCTTTCACAATTCTTTAGCCGCTGGATTGAGTGCATTTCGAGTAAACCTACCTCAACCTCCCCCTAATCCTCAGCAGCAGAAAAATGGTCCGAAAGCTGAGAGTACTGATTTGTAGCCCTTCGTATTGTTTCATTCAACCTTTCTTCGGGTTCGTATTTAATCTTACTTTTTACCCGTATCACCATTTTATTATTAGCATTATCGTATCAAACTTGTGTACATTTAAGATATTAGGAAACAATACCGGTGCTTTTTACTCTTCTAAGATTTTTGTCCAAAGTAGTAGCACTTGTATAGATCAAA
>JABASP010000159.1:0-73503 GCA_019776565.1 Sminthurinus signatus
GTGTAAGAATATAATATTACACTGCTACATAATATACATACACATCCCATCACATTTTCTAAAACCGTCGGCAGTTTTTTCCGTCTCCACTTGATTAATGATTACACTGCATTTTTCATAATGAAGAACGGAAATGACACGATATATCACAAAAGATCGTATGGACATTTTATATTATTTATTATTCGTATTTTTTTTTATATCCACCCATCATTTTTATTTAACTCAATCAATTTATCACTTTTACAATTTCACTTTCAATGGAGAATTAAATACATGCAATTATTTCTTTGTTTTTGATTTTATATAAACCAAACTGATTATTACAGTATCTTTTAAAACTATTGTATTGTATTGTATTGTATATTGTGGAGTCACAAACCCACAGGGGTGTGTGAGCCGCTCCGGCCGCCAGGTGGGCCTATTGCGGAACTTCTCCATTACAAATTGCTATTGGACTTACTACAGAGTCCTGCAGTATTGAGAACTGCAGGCACATCTATTGGTATTGTCCGTGTGTAATTGCAAGGATCTCATTACTACCGCGCCACAAGTTAGACACGGCCGTTCTAGAGATCACACACTGTTTCACACAGAGATTTGCAAGCAGGCCTACTATTTGCACATGTAAGCCCTGTAACTCTCAAGCCAGAGCCTCGCAAGTGTTTTCGTGAGCCACGTCCTACTACTCTCTGTGAGAAACTGCAGGTTTTTGTCCACTGAGTACAGAGACCTACATTGTAAGCCACCCATCCACAGCGGACAGGGCCAGTCCCGGCTTAACCTAGTCCCGTTTTCACGAGCCCAGGCCGCCAGGACTTTCCTGCCCCCTAGGTAGTACACTAGGTAAATATATGTATATAACGTACTATTTTAGATATATATATACATATATATTATAGCTACTACATTTACTACTACATATATATATATATGTATTTATGCACACAATAAGTATGGGACTGTAGTTAGTTATTTTGTACATTGTATGAGAAAATATATTTACTGTGCTGTGGTACCTTTAATACTAACTGATGCATTTTATAAAATTTGTAACGCTAAATGCAATATTATATATTTACGACTTTTATATAACAAAGTAACAAAATAACCAGTGTCCAATGTACATTTTTTATGTGTAAAAATTCAACCTGTAAGCCTTAAAACATAATAGTTTCTAGTAAATGTTAAGGGCACAGGTAATTGAAATTCAGTGGTTGGGTCATATGTATCGACCTTGGTGTATTATTTTATGACTACTCTTGTTTTTGTGTATTTCCTGGAGAAATACTCAGATATGAAGTAAAAATATGTACCAGTAACGCGATGTACTTAGAAAAAAAATCCATATAATATAAAAAACAAGGATTATATTATTTATTGATGTATATGTAATTTTAAACCTAGTAGCTTTTGTATTTTGGGAGAAAATTCATTTTTATGTCTAACCAGTTTAGATGATGACATTAAACTGTACAACTAAAGAAACAATTATTAAGGTTCTTATTTAAACCAAAAACTGATACTTTCCTCTTTATTAATTTTTCTCTTTCTATATCTACGATAATACAATGTATAGTGAATAATGAGTGTAGTATACATACATACTTATAATACATGCTGCAGGCCTGAAATCTGAAATGATTTTTCAAGTTCAGCACACAGCCAGTATACTTGCACTTTTAAAAAATGGAGGACGATGTTTTGTCCTTTTTTTCAGTTTTACGGTAATGGTAAAACTTTTACCATTATATTATGGATCGATCGAATGTATATGCGTAATGAGTAAGACATTGTAGTTATAATGAACACACGAAATGTAAAATATAAGGCACATGCATATCAAATTGATATTATTAATGTACTAATTTCTATGTCCAAAAAAAAAATACTTTTAAATTATATAAATCAAAAAAGATTTTTGAAATAAAATGATTCATTTCAAACGATGTAATCAATCAAAATGAATTTGTAAAATCCATATCCGATGGCTCATTTTATCTAATATCATGATTTTAATCATAAGTATCTGTTTAACAATTAAGTTTTAATTCGCTTTTCTAGGTCGTAGCATCAAAATTATTTAGAATGAAGTATGAATCACATTTTGATGGTAAAAATGAATGACCAGAATTAGACATAATATGATATTATCATATTAAAGTAGAAGATTCATTATATATTTATATTGTATTATAATTCATTCGTTTCTTTTATTAAATATGTAGAAGTATAAATAACAATATATAATAACGAGGTAAAAAAATGGTTAGTAGTGTACTATTTTCTATGTTATAGTATATTATACAACATGTATTTGGTATATGTACATAATATTTTTACAGGAATAAAATTACAATAAGAGAAATAAATACAATAAAGAATTGTTCATCTGAAGTCTGAAGAATATGTATAATATATTATGTAACGATCGAACGCACGCATCATAAATCATAAGTAATTACGTCCAGAAGTTGAAAGAATAAAACATGTTGTGTGATTGTTGTTGTTATGTGTAGGAGTTTTCCAACTTGACAGTACAATGTAATAGAATCTTTTAAAAACAGTTTGTTACAAACCTAACCAAGAATAAATGGATTTCCCTTGACCCTTGATGAAAACATTATAAATTCATCAGAAGAAACTTTTATTCTGCCATTTGCTCTACCGTTTTATTATATAAGAAGTCTTAAATATGTATTATACAACTAAATAAATATCACAATAACAATAGAACATAGAAAATAAACGTAAAGTATTAATTATTAGTAATTTCCATACACGAACATCTACGAACTTTCTCTATTTTCACTTTCTTGGTTTTCCCCTGACCACAATTCAGCGTCACGATTCTCGTTGTAATTTTTGACGGAGTACAAACTGGAAAACTTGCAAACAGACCTGGTAACCAAACACTAACACACTTTCCATAACACATTTTATTAACAATGTTGATAGTTTCACAACCTTCCACTTTCACGGTCTGTGTATATTTTTGTGTCCTACAACAACTTCGTTTTGATGTTATAGAAGATTTGGAACCATCCCCTTGATGGGAATTTTTATTTAGAGTTCTAAAAAAATTGATTTCACCATTACTACTGGGATGTCCAGATGTATAAATTACTGAAGGAAGAATGACTTCACTTTCCTCTGATAATGGAGTATATAGTTCACTCCTACTCTCATCATCACCCCTACTTTGCTGGGAAAAACGAATATCACTGTTTGAATTTAAAGTAATGTTTAATTTTCCTTGATGGTGTTGTTGATTACTACTACTGTCATGACTAATAGTTATAATATTGGATTCCTCTGTGGTGGTTGATGTTGTTACTGGATATCTTCCATTTAACATGTCCCAACTCAAACGAGACACTGTTTTCAAGTCTACTTTTTTTCGATCCTTTGAACTATCAGCACTGTTACTGTGACCGTTGTGTTTTTTGGAATTATGATGATGTCTATTAGTATTACTATGAGGTTTCGTTTTTGCGGCACTTACAAACATATTCTTAAATATTGTACTAGTATTATTTATTCTTTTATTACTATTATTATTACTATTACTATGATGATTAATATAACTATTTAAATGGGATGGACTGTTAGTATTTGTACTGTTATAATTACTATTATTATTATTATTATTACTAAAACTAAACATGTGGGATTGGCGAAAATAGAGAGTCAGTAACACTATGCACAGTATCAGTAGGAATAGTGAAAGCATTGTAGAGCAAATCTTGAACATGTTACTTTCATGACAGTGCCTCCTTCTGTTTTTGGTATTCCAAATATCATTAGCATCATTATTGTTATTATTACAACTATTATTATGATTACACCGGCTTGTTGTTGTCAATGGCGGAGATTCCACGTCCACAATGGACGTTGTTGTTGGATTTGATTCCTTTTTCTTCAATGTATTGAAAACTATGGGATTCTTTTTAGTTACATCATTGGTTAGAAATGTGTCCTCTGGTTGTTGTTGTACTAATTTCATGGACATAACTTTCACCATCTGAAAAAAGAGATGAGATAAAAACAACGTTTATTTAAAATTCTTTAGGCATTTTACATTTTACAACTAAAATTTTGACAAAAATAACAACCATGATGCCTACACATCGGTACATTATTCAGTAATAATTAGGACAGCCACAATATGTACATTGTACATTGAACAATGTACACATACATAGAACCAAATACCAAAAAAGCAATGAGTAGAAAAAATGTAACGAGAAAGTTACTCAAAAGGCGCCAGGAAGGACGAATTTGTCTTTGTGTTTTTTGCGCTTGTAGCAAATCCAAAAGTCAACCAAAGTATTAAGTATGTATATCCACGTACCGTTATATGTACATTATATATACACATTACACAGTACACAGAGAAATAAGGAAGCAGTGAGAGGGAGAAAATAAATGTGCATGCATAGGTCTAGTTGGTCGTTGGTTGGCAAGAACAAGATAAATGTGTCGCCAATCTACAAGAATATATCTATAGATATATACATGGAGCCTCTAAAATTGGAGAAATGACTCGTCTTCTTCTCCTTGGTGAGAGGAAGAAAGAGAGGACGACACAGTCAAACACACAGAGAGAGAAACAGAGACGGAAGGCCAACTAAAGGAATGAGGAGTCAACATGAGACAAAAAAACATGTTGAAGAGAGAAGATCAATGTCTAACGCAAAACAAATCAAATAAACAAACAAACACAAAAGTGACTGTACGCTTGTATGTTGTATGTAAGACGTAAGTATTAAGCACAGCTACACATTTTGTGTAATTTGTATTCTCATATTTCCCCATATATTTTTTTTACAAATTCTTGATCAATATTGTAAATAATAGGGATATAAAGGAATTTGAAAGCGGAAGATGATCATATTATGAGTATGCAACCGGTGTGGAACCAACTCACTTTAGCACCTTTTTCATCGCTTTGAACTGATTTCATCATTTCTGAATGCTTTTAATTTTTAATATACATTCTGCTTTCTGCATATCAGAATTTTTCTTTTCCTAACCTCATACAATCATCCATAAAATGCATTGATTATAAATTATAATTTACAATTTCCACAAAGTACGACGTAGGTTTTCACGGAACTTAAATACAAAATTGTATGCAAAAGACTTGAAAATACACGAGAAAACATTAGCGTAGAATTCACAATACAAGGCTTCTATGTATGTGTATATTGTATGCATAAACCTGTAACGCTGTACATTGTACACATGATAGAAAATACAAAATACACACTTTTTAACCCGTAGTTGACAAACTTTGCATGTGTAATAATAATAATATTTTTCATCATCATTATTATGACTGGCTAGATATTTTTAGTGATGACTCAATACTCAATAATAATCAGAATGTTATTATGATTATGATGATGATGATGAGTCCTGGTTGTAATTTGATACTTGATATTCCCCTTGCTATTGAATATTTTAGTGAATCAATACTGCACACATTACGGCATTTGTATTTTGTATTGTATAATTTCATAGAAACTCTCTATCTCTTTTTTTAAAGCATAAGTATCCTACATCCTAGTTCCTAGTATTTCTCTGCAATGATATATCTTATGTATGTATAAAGGTATATAGGCCTCAATCTTGGGTTTTTATGCATATATTATGTGTACATTTTGGATATCTAATTATTTGGTTCACCACATGGAATATTATGTACAGTTCTGACTGCATACTGAATACTTTAGAGTTTGAGAATTTTTGTCTTCTGCGTTTTAAAATCTATAAATATTCTTTATACACGTTTGTTATGTACTTGATAATATGTGTAATGTATAATGTATAACGTGTAATATGTACGTGTGTGTCTGTGTAGTCTGTATTATCACATGTCTTTGACTTTTTATTCTTGGAAATACGTTTATACTTCCAGTTACCACAATATGCCTAATGCATAACACACGTACAAATTTGAATATAAATAAATATTCAACTAAACAAAATTCCTCAAAAACTATTAGAGATTATATGTCACCAGTCACTAAACATTGTATATTGTATATTGTATGAAAGACATTTTATCGTTTTGTATATAAACACGATACTGTAAACTGTACAAAGTACAACGTACATTAATATTGTACCAGTTTTCCTTTAAAAGTTTTGTTTATCTCCGTGTGTATTTGTGTTTGGTGTTTTGTGTGAATGAGTACAGAAAAGTGACAAGAAAATCTCAAAAAGGACTAAACAAATCCAGAATTTCCAAACTTTTCAGCACAAAAACCCCAAATGACAAAAACCAACGGGAGCTTTGTATTTTGTATTGTAAATTGTAATACCCTCGTGTTTTTGTTTGTGTGTATTTGTACGAAATACGGAATTCTCATACACAAACAACTTGTGAAGAACGAAATAATAATGAAAGATGAAAGATGAAAGACACACGTGACAAACTGGACAGCAGTTGCAATGTCACATACATGTGCGTGTAGCGTGTAGGTATCATATTGTCATCACTATCATCTGTCTGGAATCATTTCTAATTCGGAATTTATACAAGAGTGTAATGACATTATTAATACAACTATTGTGTTTGTGTGTACAGTGTACAGTGTAGATTGTACATTGTACATGTATGTAGATTCTTGTATCTGCGCAGCTAAAATCTAGAATCTAGAATACAACCAATACAAGGTATCGAGTATTGAGTATTGACGTACAATTGACAATTGAAAAGGAAAATGAATGAGTAAAGGAATTTTTGTGAATGAATAAAGTCTGAATGAGACGGAGAAGAAAAGGTATTGTTTATATTATATACATTTTCCTACACATTTTCGAATCCTATATAGATACACACCTTTCTTCACTCTTCATTCTTTTTCATACTTGTTACATATGAAACTCGTACTCATATTCCTGGAAAAACTACTGTACATAGTTTTGTACATAAATAACTCTACATACCTATTATATGAGAATTATTATATACTATTATTATTATTACTACGAATAGTTAATACCAACTCACTACTACAAGTTTTGGTGTCAACAACATGGTCTTTGAACGGCTGGCTGTATTTATTTGTCATTATGAAAAACATGTCAAATCCTCAGGTGCAAAAATTTCATTCTTATATTCATCCGTTTCCCAATTCCAAATAATAACAATACAATAAAAAGCTCATAGGACATGAAAGAAATCAAAGGGCTTAGAACTGAGAATTTAGAAGAAGAATAAGAATAAGAAGCAAACACTATTATACAAAAGTGAGGATACTATTTACATACAAAACACACACACAACCAATAACCACTAAGAACCATACATGTAATATCGTCATGTGTGATATTTGACATGAGACAAACAAACCTCAGATTTCGAAGCTCTTTCAGAAGCATAATACGAATTAGTACGGTGAACGTTTGTAGCAAACTTTACCCATTTGAGCTTTGTGAGTTTGTGGATCTTTAGATGTTATGAATTGTAATAATAATAGTTATTATTCTTAGTTCAAAGTTAACACACCTGTGAGTCTCCATCGTCTACATCTTCAAATGATGAGGATGGATGAAGAATCCTCAAAGTTTTCTGCATTTTTAATATCCTCTTCAAAAATGAATGCACCATTTTTGAAGAATCCACCTTGTCAATCTTTGTATCAACTTTTAAATTCCTCCGTTGTCGTCCTCCTCTTTTACAAGAAATATCTGTAATTTTTTCAAAAATTTTGCTACAATTAGTATTCGTATTCGAATTTATTTTTACTATGCCTTATTACTTATAATTTATAATATTTAGTATTCATTTCTAAGAATTAACAACTTTTGGTTTTTTTCTAAAAATTTGTGGGCTCTTATTTAGTAATACACAAAAAGTTTGATCCAGCTGCAGGTTCATTGATGAACACTCTTGGACATTGTACATTGTAAGTACATTGGTGCAAGTGTTTCAACAAAGAAAAAAGAATGTCAAGTAGAAGAATGAGCATTTTCTTTAGAAAAACCTCAAGTAGGTATCCTACGTACATCGCACATGCATTGTGTGTTGTGTACATGTGGGTAATTCTTTGGGACATCTGCACATATGGAAATTGGAATTTTGAACTACTATAATATTTACTATTTATAAAGAAAAGTCATTGAAATTCCAAATCAATAAATGTATAAAATCAAAAAGAGTAACACTTGTGTCACATGAGAATTGGAACAAGCATGATTTTCAGCCAAATTCCTGGATTTATGTACCATGAACAATGTACAATCCACAATGTTCAGGGAACAGTGAATGACACTGTGCATTTTCCCAATCACTATTTTGGTTCAACTTCGGAGTGTACATTGTACAATCACAGAAACTGAGCAAGTGTATTTTTGCTTCTACATTTCTATTTTCTGTTTTCTGTATATTATCAATAATGATTATTATTTTTTGGAAAAACATGAGGAAAAAGTTAATGGTAAAGATAAAAAAAGAGTAAAAAGTAAAAAACATCAAAAAATATCAAAAAACCAAGCACAAAGTAGTAGCTACAGAACATAAAGTTTATAAGAAGAATACACATAAGTGTTCAACTTTCTTTTCACACAAAGGTGTTGACGATGGCTATGTATCCTGAGAGTGTGTATTATTATTAATGTAAAGCGTTACTTATTCCCTAATGACGGCAATTTCCTCCTCCTTTCGAGTAGAGAGATAATGATGATACAAAATAAATGTACACACACACATGTATGTTTTTCTATCTGTAACATAATGTGCTTTTTTGACTACCATAGAAAAGTTCCTGTACATTGTATATTTTATGTGTCTATGTGTAATGTGTACAAGTATGCAGTTTTTGAAGGTAAAAGGACGAGAGAGAGGAGAGAGGAGCGAGCAGACACATTTCTCATATATGAACTTTTAATGTTGTACAAAGAAGGAGACACGGTAAGACTTTGGTTTAGGCCTCGGGTCAAAAAAGTTATGTCGATCAATTGCCTTTTTTGAGATCAAAACTAAGGAACCAAACCGAGTGGACTGTGGCCTGTGTGTTGTGTGTTGTGTATGTATTGTGCACACAATAGTATTATATACAGGTAATATACAGGTAACTTATATCTATACTACACTACATAAACTGTCTCAAGTCTCAAGCTTGACTGGGGCACTGAAAACTGAAAACTGTAGGATTGAGTATTCATCATGAAGTATCTATTATCTATGTACTTGAATAGTATCTAGTATCTAGATTCTATATTCTAGATACATAGGATTCTGATTTCTGATAGACTAATAATGGTAGTATTTTTTAGGATTCGTATGATAAAAGCATCAACTTTTCCCGATTCCCAATTCAATCCAATCCAATATCCAATGTCCAATCCAATGTTATATCAAGAATCAAGAGTATACACCTTTTTCCGCATACCCAAATATATAAAATATAAACAAAAGACAGTACTTCGTACTTCCATTATCCTCCCTTCTGTGTGTATTGTGTATGATGCTAAGGATTATGGACATGTGGACGTATATGGAAAAAAGGGACTTCCTTCTTTTCCTCTTTTTCTCTATTTGCCCTACACACACTCTCTCTCTTTCTCTCTCTCTCGCTTCATATACTTGTAGCAAGCTTGCTACATTAAAAAATACACATATATACTTTAAAAAATAAATGATAGCAATATATATTGCATTAAGTATCCATAATGAGCTATGACTACCGCATACTCCTGTTTCTCCTTCTTCTTCTTCCTTTTTTTTTCTCCAGCCTTTTGAAAAGTTTTGAAAAAATTCTATTCTCTTCTACCTGTGTACTGTCACGTCGCCAGTTTATATGTAATTTTGACTGTGCACAAAATGCATACTTATATATGTAAAGTTTTTCCTTTATGTTATGTGTATACTATTTTGTATGAAGCTATATGACTATTGACTGTAATGTGTATGTATGATATTCTTCCGTCAACTACAATAATAATAGTCAGTTTAGTATTTAATATTATTACTATTTGGCCAACAGTCAAGCTGAAGCTGAAGCTCAAGTCTCAAGTCTCAAGTTATTAACCGTGACTAATTGAAAACAGAGTCAAGTATTAGAGGAGTACAGAGTACAGTAATTATAATTATTAGGAATATTAGCGCATAAAAGAGGCAAAATGAAGAGCTCGTATTCGTATAATATATATACTCGTGTAGTGATAAGTAGTAGTACTTGTACTTGTACTTGTGCTCATTCAATATCCACAGTACTTTAATACATCATCATTATCATCATCATCATTAAGATATTATTTGTACATGTACAAGGGAGAGCAATGTCAATACTCAATACTAAATATGTATAATGTGTATACTGCTTACCTTCTCACAGCGTGAAACTGAATGGTTTTCACAAAAATAATAACTATTGGTCATTGGTCACTACTCATTTGCTGGGATTTGTTATTTGGTTTTTGGTATTTTGTATTTGGTTTTTGGTAAGGTGGTTCAACCAATCTCACCCGTAAATAAATAAACAAATAAATAAATAAATGCAGCGCATGAACCGTACACCGTACACTTTCTGTGTCAATATGATAAAATTTGTTTCAAGTTTGAATATTGTCGTCTGTCAATATCCGTTAAAAAATATACACTGATTTAGGTAGATTATGTCACTTTGTCATTATTGCAAACACTTTGAGCAATAATAATTTTCACATTCACTGAAACTTCCATGAGAATTTCCATCTTTTCCCAATTCCACCACATTGTAATTTCTTACTTTTTTACTTGGAGATATAATTGATACACCACTGCTGGTTATTGGATTTTATTTTACTTTAATGAACAGGAGTTGTTATAAATATTTTTTCATATTTTTACTTAACTGGACAACTATTCATAATTCATAATGCATTTACTCAAGACTCAAGTGTACGACGTAAACTTTGAGTCATTTTTTTCTGTTGATACTTGTTATGATAACATTTTGCAGCTGGAATTTATTTTCAATGATGATGATGAGCAGACGATCCAGTCTCTATTCCGACTTGCACAAAGATCCACAGACGTATTACATGATGTTATACTTGAGTGGTAAGTAAGATAGACTAAATACTTGTCACTTGTCACACAGTGAGATTAAAAATGTGTACAAAAAATCACTGAATTACTATTTAAGATGGTTTTGCACTTGCACTTGCACTAGAAACTAGAAACAAATAGACGGATGAATCAATGTATTATACACATTAATATCAATTTGTTTTTCCGTCTTGTTACGAAACCGAGTAATGATAAAAACAAGATAGAATAGACAAGCTGTACACTTTGTACACTGTATAATATTAGTGGAGCCGCACAGAGTAAAGACAGGCCCAATCCTCCTTCCACTTGTACATATTTGTTAGTTTGATGTTTGGTTTTTGGTTCTAAAGATTTTTGAGATTTGAGATTTGAGACGACCTCCACAAACAGAGCCAACATCCACACTACAAGACTTTCTTCTGAAGAATAACAAGAGGAGCAAAAGATTTGGTCACGCGTCAAACAGCTAGTTCATTTTTTCTATCTCTCTCTCTCCGTCTCACCGTCTCTCTCTCTCTCTTTCTCTCTCCCTCTCTCGTTTCTTTCCCTCCAATACAATTTCCTATCATGGGCTGTGTGCCCGTGTGCTCCTCTACAATATGTACACTTGTACATTTACAATTTACTATACTTTACTATGCGGGGAAACCTTCAAGGGTCTACGGTTTCTGTCTTTTTCTATACATGTATATAAATATATATAATAGTTAATAGTTATACATATATATGTATGCATGTAAATAGAGAATACCCTATGGCTACTACTACTACTACTATTATTATTATTATTACTAACTATTACTACCACTGCTGACTGTCTATCCTGAGTCAAGTACTTCTCAAGTTCTCCTCCCTCTTCTCTTCTATATTCTCTTCTCACTCTCTGCTGCTTGTCTTCTCCTTTTCTTCCTCGTACTCATATGATTTAAATACGTACATACATATATTATATTATGTATATTACACGTTGTCAGTAAAACTAACAAATCATCATCATCAAAATGTATGTAGTAGCCGGGAAGGATCAACTCTACTATTCTTTCTCACACTATCCTTAAATAACAATAAATTAATTGCCTTTGTCTTTTGTTCTGTATTCTGTATTATGTAGTGTGTGTAATGTGTAGTCTGTGGGGAAAACATGTGCACATTGCACATAATACTACAAGTAATAAGTATGTATTATGTATACAGGGGAAAAAAATACAAGTAGATTTTGGAAAATATTAAACAAAATGATGATAAAGTTCCATTTTAACAGCGCAGTGCAACAGTCCAGACTCCAGACTCCAGACATTTTAAAGTGAAGTGCATCATTCACTACTTGCCTATATGCACATGTACATATAATATATAATAAGTATATATAATAAGTATAGGAGATGGAGAATAGACAATCTTATTGAATATTACATAATGTATGATGCATAATAAAGTAATACACATTTCCCTTTTCAACAATTTCATGGATTTTTGAACTCCCGTCACTTTTTTATGTATGCTAATCCACTTGGACAAATATGAATTTTCGGATAATCCCTTTTTGTGACTACGTTGCTCCTTACACGAATACAGCATCCAAATGCATTAAAACTGAGACAGTACAGAAAATAGAGTAGATTATAGATTATTATTATGTATTATGTATTATGACCGCAAAAGGGATTGAGAATTGAGAAGAAGGACTCCTCACTGAGAACTGAGAAGAAAAAAGAGAAAAAAAAAAGAGAAGACGATCAAAGAGTGTGAGACTGACTAGACCTTTTCAGTCACGTAGACAAGTAGCAAATAGATCTTTTTATTTTGAATAAATACAGTAATTTTCTTGGATTTTAATGACTGATTCGGATTTTGATAAAGTGTCTGACCGCAACAATTCCCAATGGCTCTACACAGTATATAGTACATAGTACATGTTGCTAGTGGTAATGATGATGATGATTCTTGTCGACAAGGAAGTATAATAGGTAATAGATTGTAGATTGTAAAGATGGATGTATATTGTATATTGTACATGGTACATAGTTTCACCTTGCTCATCTCAAAACTCAAAATCTCAACATGATGGGAAAGAAAAGGTCATGTGTGTGTCATGTTTGCTTCTTCCACAGGTTACAGATTGCAGATGAAAGGAATCATCATCTTCATAATACTTAACTACTTACACTAGGTTTTAGGTTGTTATCTCGGATGAAAAAGATTGGATCAACATGAATCCAATAACATCACTACACGCACATTTAAGTACACCCAACAGTAGAGTAGCTAAGAGTAAAACACATAAATGATAAAAGATAAAAGTAAAAGGATATTTTGGCAAGATGACGATGGATGATGAGATTCAACAACCAGATAAAGATTTGAGGTGCCATAAAGATCGTAATAATTGTATACAAATAGATGGGATGAATGCATGCACTTGTACTTTAAACTGTTTTTCAAAATGTTTATAATATATATTCCCCGAAATGTTTCCTTGAATGTTTCTTTCCAAGTTATTAAGTGACAAATAGCTCGTTTTATTACAGATATGAGTACATTTTTCATATGATATAAAAATGTGTCTATATACTTCACAAGCCTTTCGGTGTCTCGTATCTCGAGTTTACTTTTTCAGGGTCAAGAACAGTTTTTCCTTGTTTTAAAAGGTACTTTATTGTGCATCGTAATCATGCCGGGAAAAATGGAGCAAAATATAGTACGTATAATATAATTAAAAATTGTACATTAATTGTTCATGCAGATCAGAAATAGCCCCATAATCTCATTTTCTATTGTTTTTACCTATATTTTGATTGTCATTTCTCTGATCTACATTAATGATGGTCACTGTTGATTGTTGATGTTCATCCTAGACAAAAATATAGACGACAATGCAAAAGTGCACAAGACATGTTAAATGTGGGTCGGATATTATGTGCTGTATAGAATATAGAATGTTCTGTTTGAGATGTGAGATGTGAGTGCATTGAATAGTGTGTATAGCGTATAGCAATTGCGTTTCCTCAAAGAGTAAAAAAAAGTTCAAGATGTATCGTAATATTCATGGCAGCGTCTGAAGCCTCAGTCCTCTTCTTACTCTTGTACTCTTACATTTTCTATGAGGAAAAAGGTACATCATACATTCACCATCATGCATGTACAATGTACAATGTGCATACTTGAGATACTACGATAGTAAATAGACAATTTTTTCCTCATAGTCACATTTGTCGTCGTCGTCTTGGTCGTCGTCTCTTCTTCGTAATAGTGAAAATAGTAGTAGTAGTAGTAGTGGTAGTATAGTATAGTATAGTAATATGTAGTGAAGAGAAAAAGAGCGCCGTGATGAGTCTACCCATATGTATAATTTTCTAGATATTTTGTATTTTGTGTTTACGGTTCACAGTGAACATACATATGTAATATTTCTAGTCTACTCTCTACTCTCTACATTCTACATGTAGGATGTAGGATGCATACTCAATGTACAGTGTACATACGGTATTTACTATTACTATTTCTACTTTACTCCACTACACAAAAAAAACAACACACACACATACACACATTATGTGGTGGATGGAGTTTAATATTGTAGTTTTTACTACGAGAGAGAAAAGAGAGGACTGACACTGACTGTTCCGTATTTTTATATGGGTAGATGGATAGATATATAGTAAATGTGTGGAATAGAATAGTGTCTTGAGCGGAATCTGACTGGCGTCCGTCTGGAGAAGTTCAGTCTCAGTCGTCTGATGTTCTTCATGCAGGTTTGGTGGTTGTTGGTTGTTGGTTTTTCGTTTTTGGTTTGCTTTGGTTTGGTTTAGTTCTTGATTTGGCTCGCTTGTTCTCTCTGAAAAAAATAAATAAATAAATGTATGCTGTGTTCTGTATATTTTGTATTTTCTGTGCATCTATTTTTCTACTTGTAGTTTTCCCTGTATACCTTTTTATTTGGATTTTTATAAAAATGTACTTGTACACACAGCATTTATTTATTTATGTATTTTTGTGTAATATGTAATATTATATCCACATAATTTTTTCTTTCTTTTATTCAGACTACTTTCTCGTAGATTTAAAAAAATCTCTAAAAATCTCTAAATTCTGAATATAAATCCATGTGTATAATATGGTATCATAGCTATTAGTTGGAATGGTTAGGAAAATGGTGTACATATGTGTGATTTTTAGGAACAAGTTGTAGGAGACGAAGAAGAAGTAGTAGAAGAAGAAGAAGCAGAAGATCGTTTGACGAAGTACGAGAGAGACAGTGTATGACTACAACTTAAAGAGACCAGAGAACAGAATAAAGTACAACGGTGAGATAGTCTGGCAGAGGAGAAGAGCTACTACAAATACAAAAAGTTGGTGGAAGTAGAATGAATACATGGAGCCTGGTCGGCGCCGATTTTTCTGCCTTGCCAAAAACCTTAATTGAGTCTCTCTCTCTCTCTCTTTCTCGCTCTCTCTCTCTCTGGCTCTGAAAGA
Organism: Sminthurinus signatus; assembly: GCA_019776565.1. Taxonomy (NCBI): domain Eukaryota; kingdom Metazoa; phylum Arthropoda; class Collembola; order Symphypleona; family Katiannidae; genus Sminthurinus; species Sminthurinus signatus. The sequence continues at coordinate 15,521 of JABASP010000159.1, forward strand.
GTATACAATCTAGAATCTAGAATCATCATGTATTTACAATATGTATTGTGTACTGTCTATATTATAGAAACCAAAAGGAAACCACATTGGTTTGGTTTGGTTTTTGGTTTGACTAGTCGTCATCCTCTTGTTATTTTCTTACTAAAAGAAACAGCAGACTTGGGTGAAAAACATCAAACCGAACCAAACTGAAATATTACGAGCGCATTACAAATTATCATCACGATTACACATCACGACGACGACGATGGATTGGAAACCAAGGAGACGACGACGCAATTTATATATATTAGATAGATAGTGGAGCACCGAGCACCAAGCACAATGGACAAGAAACAAGAAAAAGAAGGAAGGAAAAGCAAAGAGCACTCATAATATGTTCTGTTTGGAGCCCACGCTGAACATTAACATCATGAACATGAATTCTCCCTAGACTTGAGACTTGAGACTTGAGTCTTGAGACTAGAGACTTGAGACTTTTGAGACGTCCTCGTATTATTATATTATCTGTGCGAGATGTTTATAATACTTGTACATATATTGTGTACAAAAGGGAACCAATAGCTTGAGACTTGAGACTTGAGAGTGTCTTAAATACTTTTTAAGAGTACAATATTGATTTTAAATGCTTCTGTGAGAATCTACAGACTCTGGAGTCTATACATTATTAATTATTATGGATTACATATAATTTGGGGATGTGATGTGGCAAGAATTAATTTTTTTTCAACATTTTACATTGTAAATGCATAATAGTGAATAGATACACATGAATGTTTTTAATTGATATATGATTTTGTATTTTTTGCATTTTTAAATTGCATCAGGATTAATAGGGAAAAAACTTAAATTTAGATTGGGAATATTATATAAAAATTTATCCATATGTTGCTTGCTCCATACTCCATACTATGTATTATGTATACATGCTATGTCAAAACTTGACGGGAAAGAAACCTCAATAAGTCAATCAAACGAAACTACATTCAAGTACAGAGCACAGACAACCCAGTTACTTATTATAATCATTCATGTACGGTGTACGATGACTAGCCCTCATTACATAATAAATAATAATGTGTGCTATTAGTTACGTCTAAAAATGAAATTGAGGAAAGGGTTCTGGAATGTTTATCTATTAGTGCATTTTAAACCATGAACCATGCGTCTAAAGTCTAAAGTCTAAACAGTCAAAGACTTCCTGTGGTTTTATTTTAGTTTTTTTTAGTGATGGTAGCTAATACACAGAGAAAAAAGTATACATAATAACATCATTATTTTTCATTATATTAATATTAGGACAATATGGAACAAGACAAGTACCAGCAGACGAGATACAAAAACAACTGTCGGGTTTTAATACATTATACATTAAATATAAGATATTTGACGAGACCAACCGATTAATTGATGGTTGATAGAACAGACGCCGTGTAATATCTGGGTTTTTACCAGGAAATCATTAACTTGACTTATTTCAGGTCTACTACATACTACATACATAAAACATAAAAACAGACTTGTGCACTGTTCAGTGTTCAGTGTACAGTGTACAGGCAAAAGAAGAAAGACGAAAGAGAACGGAGAGAAACTCTTTGTCTCAAGTCTCTAGTCTCAAGTTGTACTAATTTGCCAATTCCATGTCTGCCTTTCCCTGAATGTCTGACGGTTTTCGGACAGATAATATATACCCAAATGCTTAAATTGCAAAAGGGCATTTACTCAAATTTTAGTACGGACAAAATATTATATGAGCTGTACCTACATAATATATCATATTATATTTTATATTGTATATGGTGTAGACTGCAGACGAATGTTATAAGTTATAATCATTATTATTGTAGATTTTCTTAGAACATAATAATAATAAAGCACACACAATTCCCAGGCTGCTTTCCCAATAAATCAGTCTCCACTTTCCCGTTTTTAGTTTTCAAATGTCTCAAAAGTCTCAAGTGTTCTTGTCTACAAAGTACAAAGTACAAACAAAGCGTACCTTTTTGCACAAAAATTATTATTCATTACTTTTGTGTTTTATTTTTATTTTCTTTACTCTTTGAAAACATTACATTTTAAATAACACAGGTAATGTGTACATTGTACATGTAATTATACATACATTGTAGCAAGTTTTATTTACTTTTGCAACTCTCACGAGCCTCTTCAGCCTGATGCTCACATCCAGAGAAAAGGCTCCTTTAAAAAAGTTTCATTTAGAATTTTTCCTACAAAATCAAATAAAATCTTAAATCTCAAAGTTCAAGAGCACCTTTTTCGTATAATATGTAATATGTAATTACTTACAAACTTTTAAACTGTATACGAATCATGCAGGGCATTCTCAATATTATTCATTATTTTAGTTGCTTTTACTCTGAGCTGTATTGACAATGTAATATTCTCTTCTCTCTTGTTTTCTTTGTCTGTTTTTTTTGTTGTTATTGTGAAATACGAGTCCCAAAATGTGGAATAAGAGGAGAGAAAAAAAGGAAGAAAAGATGTAACAGAGATGAACTTTACTGCATCTTGTTCTCCATACTCTCTACTCTCTACTTACAGACAAGATAGTCGTACTTCTAGCTCGTTGAGTTTCAAGTTTCTTTCTGAGATTGTAAGTTGAAAAGGAGGAAATGCATAAAAAAGACTATTGATTTCGTCTGGTGCTCAGAAATTGGAAATTGTACGGCACCAACAATGATGTATGAGTGAGAGGAAGAATAAGTGAGTGAAGAGAGATGAAAGATGAAATAATATAATTTTTTTTCCATGAAAGCCTACGTCCTACGTACAACGTACAAAGTACAAAGTAGATACACCGTTCTATGTTCTATCTATGGTCTATCTATCTACATATTTATCTGTGCATTCGGAACTCTCGACGACTCTCTCCTTGTCCAAACTCCAAACTCCAAAACTCCACTGTCGCGACTTACTTTTACTGATATATATATTTTGTCTCGTTTCGCCCTCAACTCTTCTTCGTCTTTTCCTTATTCACACTAGAAAAATGTGTGTAGTTACTTACATCTTTTCTGATGTCGCCTGCCTACAGTCATTTTTTATGATTTTTTTTCTTCAATTAAATTACTTTGTGCACCATTTAGAATGTTTGTATGCACATTGCACATGAAACATGAATACATTGATTCTCCACCACTCAAGACAAAAGTGGCCAAATGTCAAAATAACATAATGACTCCAGTGTGGGGGTTTTATTTTTATTTATATATATATATACATTGAATTTTTTACTTTTTGTCGCCATCCGAAAAAAAGGAGTCAATTTTAATGCATGTTTGTAATATATGACATCTGGCAAAGTTAAAACACAAAACTCATATGAGCGTGTGTTACATATTATACTTGTGTAATATAGTTCTCACGAAAAATGATTCTTGTGTGTATCGTGTATATGCAATCATTCAAAAAGGAAACTAAAAATGCAGGGTCTAAAACGAACGTATATTATAATAATTTATTAAAAGAAATTTCTCATAATATGACAAAACTGTTATAACTTATAACGTAATTAATCAAATTTTAAAGTAAATAATTAAAAATGATGTCATAATAAATCTAATATTCATATTGATTACTTGATAAATAATTTCAAATTATTCGGTAACAGTCAACTCTCAAAATGTTTTTCAAAACTCATTTATCGCGTTCGCGTATACACTCTCGTAAGTACAGAAATCACAGTTTCCATATAATATATTTTTTATGTAAAATGATTTTGAATTCATTTAGTATGTAGACATAATATTTGTTAGTATATTACATAACCAATTTTATAATAATGAAAAGGAATAAAAACTTGATAACTTGAATATTTTTTCAACTTACATAATAGGTTTTCATTTACCGATAGCCCCTTTTTGTAGTACATAAATCCAATAATTTATAAATAGAATTGTGTTATTTTATCTTTTAATTTTATCGAAGAATCAATTAGGATGTCTCTCTTATTATCTTTGGTCAAAAATATATATTGTTTTTTTTAAAAAATTTAAAATACTATCATCACGGTCGTTACTTTTCTCTCACTTTACTGAAAAGTCTTCAGTAACTCTCATCACTCTCGCAGTTACTAGCTCCAGTTTCTTTTATAACAATAATAATATTACTTTATGTGTACATTATATTAAATGTAATTACAATATATATATTCAATACAGCACCAATTCGTAAATGATATAGGTGTATAATATACTTCTTATATATCTTTTCTCTTTCACTTGATGTATGATGTACAATATAAGTAGCTAAAATAAAATTCTTCAAAAGTCTTTCCTTATTTGTACACGTAAAACTTATATATGATATATTTAAAAATTTATATACACGATTAAAAACGTTTAATGATGTTAATTTTATTAAATATGTATACCTAACTATTAACTATATATTTGACAACAAGAAACTTAGAAAGCTATATCATCAATTAACAATGTTACAATGTTACGTACAACGTACATATAATGATAATAGAATACAACAGTTACTATTAAAAACCGAAAACATGATTTAAAATAACTCTGTCTTTACAATAATTTGGCTTTAAGAATCAGCTTGATAAAGTAAGTCTAAAATTTCTATTCTAAATGCTAACGTAAATATTAAATATACAGTACCTCTATATATGCAACGTATCAACGAGTGGCAAAGCACAAAGTACAAAGTAATCAAAGAGATTAAAGTGTTAAATATTATTTATCTTAATACTTAATACAGAAGTACAACAGCATTTTTACAATATAATTACGCACACCAAATTAACTAACATGAATTAATGCAAGACATTTAGGTACTTGTGCAAAATTATATCTATACACTACATGTAATACTGTGAAGAAACAATGAACACCGATAAACCACTATTATACCTATAAAATATAAACAAATAGAGATTTGAATAATAGTTTCTTTTCATCATTCTGCAGTCAAAAGGTGTCTTGCATGGAGTACATATTATGTACAATAGTGTTAAGTAAAGGTATAATATTATGTATGTACTTGTAATGTATAATACACTTTGGAGTAAATTTTCTCCTTTTCGTTTTTTATGGAAGAAAGGATGGATAATACATAACATGTAATGTGTGTGTTTGTGTGATTTTTAATGATTGGGCTTCATTTTTTTCGTTTTGGATTTTGGAGTCTCTTGGACTTTGTTTGTTTGTTTGTTGGAATTTTTCAAATTCCATACAGTACATTTTTTACGTTATTAGGTAAATGTCTAATTTGGGTCAACTGCATCTTTTGTCTTGTGTACTGTACTGTACAGTGTACAGAGTACAGACTAATAAATTGTAAATTGATGTTCCTGTTCTTGCGTTAGTTTTTTTTAAGGAAAATACAATAATTCTGAAATCTCAAATCATTGTGTAGCATAGGGTGTAGAGTGAAGAGTGAAGAGGATAGAGTGTTGGGTGTAGGGGGAGGGTGCAAAAGAACGAGGAAAACTAATAGAATTTGTAAAAGAATGTCTGTTGTCTGTTGGGAAATTTGTGCATTTAGGATTTAAGCTTGTGCATTGTGCATGTATGTGTGTATGTATATATGTACGTATGAGGAATTTTGTAATTTTTTGGGACTTAGCTCACTGTTGACTGTTGACTGTTGATTTCATTAGTAGTAGTTGAGAATTGGAAATGGGATGAAAATTAAAGATGATGTAGTTTTCTTTATTCTTGTTGCTTCTTCTCTCTTCTTCTTCTTCTTTTCCCCGTCTTCCTCTTTCCTTTTACTGTACTGGGTACTGGGCAGTCAAAATAGTTGAAATAAGAACTCAAAGCTCAAAACCAGATCAAGAAGTGTGTAGTGAGTTAAGTAAATAGAGAGGAGACGGGTAAATAAATAAGTATGTATACATAAAAGCTACGTACACAATTTAAAAGTCAAAACAGTGGAGATATTAGGGTGAAGAATCCTTGTTTCTTTTATTCTTTTCTTCTTCATTTTTCCTTCTTTATTCTTCATAAATGTAAGTACTTGTATGTTGTATATATTATGTACTTGGTTTCTTTATATTTGTTGTGAGTTGTCGTGGAAGTTGTAGGTTCTATGCAACTTCATTGTGGGCGTGATGACCCTGGCCTTTTTTAGCGGCTATTCTTAATTTCTCTCCGGTCAGATAGGGGTTAGGATTTTTTTTCTCCTAGAAAATGAGACAAATAAATTGTTTTTTCATTTGTATTTGTTCTTTTACCTTATTCTACATTCTACAGTGGATATGATATGTGTTTCTCCACTTCTGTTTGCTCAAAGCATTTTTTTGTAAATACTTTTTAGTTTTGTATTCTGTATGCGTCATATTATACATTTGTATAGATGTACTACAACCAAAATACATGCATTGGGCATAGTACATAGGTATGTATGTATTACAGATATGTAGACATATTCTGGATTCTGGAGTAAAGGAATGCAATTAATTACCGGAATCGAGTGAGCGGCGGCTGCGGCTAGAATGGAGTTCATGCGAGCAGATTCATCGTCGTCATGAGATGCCTAAACATATCAAAACCAACCAAAGAAAACATGTTTACAATTTACAATGTTAAAATTATGAAATTTATTAGCTTATAGTTTCATAATTTACACAATATTTTGTAAAACAAAAAAAAAACAAACAAACAAGTTTGAAACCTGAAACAGTGCTACGTGTATTTACACACGTAGGAAATCAAATAATAAATAAAAAAAAAATATTTGGTTCATCTATACATAGTTTCTATTTCATAATTTAAACACTAGGGATGTGTGCTTAATATAAACAAAAGGCATAATAAGTTATGACAATTGAAAAATGACAAATGACAATCAAAGACAAACAGAGAGCGTAGAGCGTAGTTTTATATAATATATACAAAATACACAAAGCTAAGACCTAAGACCTAAGACATAAAGTTTTACTCTATTTATATGATTGACGATTGATTGAAAGATGAAAGATTATTAGCACAATTAAAAAAATACAACAAGCTCTGCCTTATTATTTCCTCCAGCCTTTTCATCCTGCTTCGACACTCGACGCTCGACAATCCAAACAACTCCAATCTCAAATCTCAAGTCTCAAGTCTCAAACCAAATCAAAAATAAAATCCTGTTATTCATCTACGATAGATACATTTACTATTTAATATTTACCCTTTGTGTGTCCCCTGTCTCCTGTCTGACCACAGACATATATTGACAATAAAACTAAATCCAAACTAAAACAACTAGTTTTTGTTCTGGCGGAGCTCTATTTTCAATTTTCAATATCAATTTTACTCTGCGAATAAATTTTGTTATTGTATCATAAAGTTGTAAGTAGTGATAATAGCCTTTTGTGTTTACATCAAGATTTTAGATTCAGAGGAAATTAAAATCTTTTACTTACTTGCATGTATCTATGCAATACAAGATACAAGTATGATTTTTACCTACAGTGTACGGTGTACGGTGTACAATGTAAATTGTACAATCTGTAATCTCTCGGCGTAAGAGAGTATACATTGGTAAGGTAGACGTTCATCTCTGTTTAACTTTGGGACTCTGATAATTAAACACACAACACACAACGTTTGTCGACGCCACCTTGGCGGTTTAATTACTGCTTACTCTATGACCATCAGACATCAAATTTGAAGAACACAAAAGTCCATATTGACACTGATAATGTCCAAAAGTCAGTAAATCATCAGCATTTGAACTGACGCCAGGAGGGTGATCCCTTTTTATTCATTCTGTATGTTCTATCCATCTATCTATGTATCTACCATCTACCTATCTACCTATCTTCCTTCCTCTCGTCTTCAAATCAATTTTTTTCTAATTAGTCATTGTTCAAACATCAAACACTAGCCACAAAACTAGCAACCGCTATACACAATGTACAATGTACACTGTACACAGTCCACCGTGTAGGATTCTATCTGTTCTGTTTACTTTTGTACGTAACTACAAATATGTACCTATGTGTACATACTACATACATTAGAAAGTATAATATTACAAATTATTACAAATACCAACTTTACAGATATGAGTATGTACATTGTTCATATGACATACGTAATATGTGCAGGAAAATCATGGAAAAAATAGACTATACCCAACGTGCGTTTACACTCTGAACAATTTGTCCACGTCCTCAAGTTTCAAGTGTTTTGTGTTTTCAAAGTTATTAATAGTTAATAAATTTCCAGTTTAACAAAGTCAGTTTGGTTTATTTTGGCTTGACTCAGATGTTTTTCTGTTGATTGTTCATATGAGATTTTGAGATTCGAGAGTCGAGAGAGATGCCGAGGAAACGAGAGACAAAGGGCTCAAGAACAGTGAACAGTGAAAACAAAAAAGAAGGAAATTTTCAATCAATATAAAATATAGTAGAGCTTTTGTAATGTGTCTAATAAAGAAAAACTTTCAACTCTCCTAAAAAAATGAACTAAAATACATTTAAATTTTAAATACATACATTGCATAAAAATATGTAGTTTAGCAAATATTATGATATTATTTCCGAAAAAGCAAAAAAAGTGCTCAATGATGTAAATAAAATGGTCAAGTACTCGGATTGAATCTCATATTGAAAACTGAAATGTTACATAATTAATAACTAGTAAAAATGTAAAGTACAAACAGAAAAGTTCACACTTTTAAGAAAGTCCCTGATTTGTTAAAAGTTAAAGGAACTTTATTTTATATGAACAGTTCCTGTGCGTTTTCTTTCTAAAAATAATGAACAGCGTGTACATGGAAAACAGTTGTACAAGTACTGAGGAAAAAGGAAAAAGATTACAGTAAACAAAGAGCGCACCTTTTTGTTGTAGAATTTCTTTGCAACTAGCGATTTGTGTTCTTCCGTTACCTGAGATAACAAAAAGTAGTGTCAAGTATAGTTTTTTATAGTAATATGCAAAATTATACTTTTTACCTCTTTTCTTTTTTAAAAGTAACTTTTTTTCTATTGCTACCAATTTCTATTGATCATGCTTATATTGTCTATTTAATTCTAGGAAAAGTAAAGGTATGAATACAAACAAAACATATCACTTGCTTGTTATAGTGATACTTTCTTTTTTGTGTTTTGGGAGTGAATGGGGAAAATTATGTATAGTCACTAATTTAATTAAAATGTGTAGATACACGTACAAAAAAGTATACACATCACACATTGTCCATTTAACCTTAAAGTCTACATTTTATTATACATATATTAGGTATAGTTCATTACTTGTTGCAAGTCGTTAATGAGGAAATCGTTGTTATCCATATCATTGTCTCTTGGGGCTGGACATTCAAACATGTGTTCTGTGTCACACATGCAATCCTGAGAGGATTGATAAGCACGACTGAATGCAGCTGGAAATTAAAAAAAAGACATCTGTGTTTTTGAATCTAGTCACATCTTCCACAACTAGTTTATACTCTGACATTTACATTTTTTATTACAGTAAAAAAAGATGACAATACAAACCATGCAAAATGAAAACTCAAATTCATACCTGTATTTTCAAAGGTCTCTAGACATCCATCTTCAGCAGTAAATCCTACTGGACAGGGATTTGGAGGATTACAGTAAGCTGGAAGAATTGCGTCTGTTTTCATTTCTGTAGCCTTTTGCCCGTTCACTTTTTGACTTCCCTCACCTATTCATTTAGAAATTCATTTAGCATTTAGCTATAGCTTTTACCATATTTTATTTTCTACAGTTTAGAAAAAAGATGTATTGTTTAATTTCATTTTGAAATTATTGTTCATATTAACAATAATTAAAATTTAAGGCTACCAGAATTTTTTCCAGTCAAAGTACTGTGTTTCAAATACTCAGTGTCACGGTTAATAAGAGATTTATCAAAGGGGATATTTGCAGCACTAAAAATCGTATCATAGTCAAGGCCGTCCAAAAATTCGGAATCCTTTGCTGTTCGATCAAAAGCAGACTCTCTCATTGGACTCATCTCGCCCATCCTGAAAAAAATACAAAAACATAAATAAATAAAAGGAATTCATTTCATTTTAATGCTACAGTATGATACACATTTGCATTTGAACCCTTTCGATGCATATAATACTATGTAATATGTATGTCCTTGAGAATTCTAAAAAATATAAGGAAACGTAAGGACATGCAAAATAATATCCAGACATGATACATATGTATTTACCGATTTCCAATCTCGGCAAATGAATTTCCTCTATCAAGTTCCAAATTACGATTCATTCGTTCCAAAACATCTTGAATGAATGAAACGTCATTGTACAATCCTGCTCCAGGCTGAAAATAAAAGACAAATTTTACATTCTTTTGTTACTGTATTCATTATAAAATATCTTTTAATTCTATAATATTTCATACGGCTCCATAAACAATACAGAATTATTTGTCAAAAGGACATGACACAAAAACAGTGCAAATCTACACATTTTATGTATTTTTGCAGCTGAATTATATCCAATATCAAATAAACAGAAACTTATACACACAATCCTAAACAATTAAAAAATTTGTAACCATGTTTTAATTTAAAAAATTAAACTTTTTCAAAAACATAAAACAACTCTAATTACCTCTCTCAAAGGAGCGTAGCCAAAGACACCGGATGTACAAAATGTAATGAATAAGAAGGAAATCATGATGGAAAAAATCAGAGGACAAGTTGAGCGAGAGTCTTATTTATTGTGTGATTATAAATTGAATTTTACTGAATTTTAATCGGGGGAAATGAATTGAATGGCGATTCACAGAACAAGATGTAATACTGATTTTGCGTTTCGAAGGAACAAGTGAATGAAACGCAGCAGAGAGAGAGAAAGCTGTTGTATTTTTGTTATTGACGTACGTACTTTTTTCTTTCTCTTTCTCTCTTTCTCTTGAACTTGGACAAGGGTTGGATCGATGGAGAAAGTGCCGATCGATATTCAAGCCTGTATTTGTCTATGTACATAGAAACGGTGTAGAATGTAGAATGTAGAGTGAAGAGTGGAGAGTGGAGAGAGTATCTAGCTGAAGTCACAGCTGGAAAAGAATTCTAGTAGAAAGAGTGGAGCCCGACATCTAGTATTTTCCAAATAAACCTCAATTCGCAATTGCGAAATGTCAGGAACAAAGTCTTTTCATTGTACTTTGTACGAGAGATTTTGCACAATGCAAGGTTCTAAAAATAACTGCATTACTACAGCACACACCACACGGTATTTACACATAACACATAACACAAAGCACATAGTATGTGTTACTTGATTCCGCAAATGTTGGCAATTTTGTCAAAAGATGACGAAGCTGTTCCACAATACTGAAAAACGCTTTCCCTTTGAAATATTTTGCAAAATCCCTGTTCTCTGTTCTCTGTTCTCATCATTCCTCATTCCTCAGTACTCAGTTCAGGGTAATATTTTGATAATTTGAGTTTTTTGCCTGCTGGCCCATAATTCCTTCTACAGATAGGCAGTTTATATGTTTTACATAAAATTCTATTCGGCAGACACTTAATCATGAGCAAATATGTGTTTATATACATATTGAACTTGTGCAAATCGAGAGAAATTAATTTTGTCGTAATTTGTAATCTTAAATTGTAAATATATAATCAGTACTAAATACTAAATACTAAACACTAAAGATCGCAGTAGTTAAATACTAAATATCATTAATAATAATAATTATTATTATTTGTTCTATATTTAGGAACTTGTAAATACGACATGAAAAGTTGTTGCGTAAAATTTTGTACGACGTAGAAAGTAAAAATAATAAATAATTATATGCATAATGTATGAATTATAAGTTAGAAGGGATCAAAATTCAAACTCCCATGAAACTGTAAACTCTAAACTACTTGTACTATCTGATGATATGATGTTAATATCATTCTCATGACTCATCTCATGTAGATTGTAGATTTTACATACATTCTACTTTTAACCTATAGTAATTACAGGGAATCAAGAGTCAATAGCGTCGCATTTCTTTTTAAGAGTGACATTTATTACCCCGGATTGACAGCAGTTTATGTATTATGTATACGAATATATGTAGATTGAAAATGTTGGTATTTTTATCCAGTATCCAGCTCATACTACAACTAAAATACTACAGTACTACAGCCTGCTAACTTGTGTCTTGAATCTTGAAGCTTCCTCCGTTTTCTCATTCATGTCTTTGGTGACTGTAAGTGACACTTTGGAAGATTCAAGTATCATCATCAGCATCATGATGCTATACAAAATGTATCATTTGTTTGAGATTTCTCAGTCACTCGAGTCCTCATTTCACATCCAGCTCCAACACTACCTCCCATTCCCATTCCCGTTCCCGCTCCAGTTCCAGTTCCAGTTCCAGAAACTATCCCCACATCTGGCAGAAAATATTGCCGACAGATATTTTTATCCATGTCATCGTTATTGTGTGTACAGTGTACAATGTACAGTGTGTAGTTTGGTTTTTGGGCCTCGCTACTCTGTACACTCTACACTCCCAGTCTCATTTTCACTCCTTGGTGTATTTACTATATTTTTGCACTGTAGAAAGTGCAAAATGTTGTAGTATGTAAAATATAAACGACTTTATATAGGTATGTACTGAATTCGAAAGCGTATCCAGCTGGACTGGATACTGGATACTGTTCGGATATGAGGGGAAAGGAAGGAAGGACGAAAAGTGAAAAGGAAAAAGAGAGCTGACAGAAATGGGAGTCTCACTGGATCTGATGATAATACGGAATACTGAATCTTGAAATGCCCTTTCAGCCCACGCAGTGAATGCTCTTCGTTCTTTACACAGGATACAGGATACAGGCTAAAGTATACACATGGATGTGTAGCTTTCTTTACTCAGGAGAAGAAGAAGTGGAAACAGTAAGTATCAATATACAAATTTTGCACATTCTTTTAACCAAGTGGCAAGTTTATACTATAATGTGGAGTATAGAGTTTGGAGTTTGGAGAATGGAAAGGAATGGGATATATGGAACTGGAACTGGAACTCGGATTTACAAAAAAAAAGTCGTTGAATTTTTCCATTCGTTTGCCATTATTCTCCTGTTTTTCCTCCCTCGCATTCAGCGTCGATATAGATATGTACAATTTGAGGACCGAAGTGGAGACGGAGAGACGAGGAGACGGAGACACAGTGCAAACAACACACGTATAGAATATAGAATAATATATAATATAGAATCTGTATGTCGAAGATAGTCGAGCCGAATGAAGTGAATGAGTATAAAACTACATAATAATATATATATACTACATTACTACATGAACCATAATTTTAAGACTACATCTTCATTTTCTCCTCTCTCTCCTCTTATCACTCCTCTTTATTACATCTCAAGTACCAAGTGAGAGAATTTAAAAAATTCCACCAATATTTCTCCCTGTCAAAAGACACCCCCACAAAAAAAAACTCTGTATAAATTCTCTCACCAAATACTAATAAACATAAATTTTCTTGGGAATTTCATTTCATTTCCGTTTAGTATAAGGAGTTTGGAAAAGGACACTGTAGACTCCAAACTCCAGAGACTAACATGTTACATTTTAAGTAATACTGATACTGTTTATTATTATTATTATCATTGGTGTTTCTTTGAAATGTAATTACATTTTTCGCATAGGTTAGGTTAGGCTCTAAGCATGATTTCGTAATCAAACTGTTGGTAGTTCCTCCATGCGCATATGTATATAACATGTTATTCCAGGTAAAAGAAGTAACAAGTAGGAAAGAGTATGTATTGATAAAATAATATAAGTAATGAATTTCATCTTGCATTCAGTTTCAAAAGGGTCGTGGAAATGTTTTTTTTTACAGTATTTTGTATTTTGCTCATTTTTTGGTCTGTTTTTTCGCAATGTGTTTAACATTTACCAACATGTTGATATAAATGAACATCTTGAGTCTTGAGCATGATGTTTGCCTGTTTTTCCAGGCCAGACTCAAGCCTCAAGACTGAAAGACTGAAAAACTAAAAACTCAACGCTCAAAATGCTGAAGGACGTGCAGCGTGGGCGTTAAGGTCAAAAGCGACCAAAGACTGAAACAGTAGCACTAGTAAAACCGGGTATCCTCCAAATTCTCCAGCTTCTTTCTTCTCATTCCTCATTCCTCGTCTCAATTTACATTTTCTCTCCACTTTCCACTTTCTACTTTGTAGTTTGCACAGTACTTGCTACAAAGTTTTAGTTAATAGTAAATAGTAGTAAAAAACAAAAACAACAAAAACAAAAATTGCTTTTACTTGTACTTGTTGGATGATCTGCGTTAGTTCTTGATCTTATTTTTCCCAGGGAGCTTTTATGTTTTACGTTATACGTTATATGCAATATACAACTTTAAAAGTTGAACTTTTCCTTGCAACTTAAATTGAAACAAATGTAATTGTATATTGTATATTCACAATTAATTTCAGGATTAATGGTACTGTTGAAAATGTCAAAGCTCTTTACTTTTTACTATTTAATACATTACACATTTTTTGCCATGTTGCTGTTGACTTTGTGTTGTGGTACTTGATCTAATCTCAAATCTCAAATACAAGAGAAAAATAAATGAGTCATCAACAGAAGAATAACAACATGTGAAGACTTTTGATTTTTTAAGATTCAAGAGTGCTCTCTTCCTTTCTTTAATAAAGGTCGATGTGTTGTAGGTTCTTTTATATTGATGTATGCTGTATGATGTATGATAGTAAAATGTAAAACGATACATACATAATACATAGTGCAGTATGTATCTATTTAACTTATAATTGGAAATGAAATGCATTTCACTTTCCCTTTGTCACAGAACACAAAATATAACCTTTTGGGTTTCAATTTCAAACCCCAGTAGTAATACTAAAGACTAAACTATGTAAAAAGTTAGCAAGGCATGTAATTTGTGCAAATGAAGAAGCCATGTTGATTTAGGAAGAAAAATTAAACAGCATGTGTGTATACATAATGTGTGTGCGTGTGTGTGTGAAACTTGCGTACAAACTACAGACTAGAAATTGAATTAGACAGGAGAATTAACAACAGAGAAAAAAACAAAAACAAAGCCTCAACACCACCACCGCACAAAGCACAATAAACGCAAAACACAACTTGAACTTTACATCTAACATTTCACATTGAATGAGTAGAATGAGTCAGATTTGTTGACGTTTATCAAATGTAACTTTGTTGATGTTGATGTTGTTGCAGATAGTGAGAGACTTGAGACTTGAGATTGCTGCTGCTTCTAATTGGTGTAATTACATTTCCGTCATCCGTCATTATACGCAGACTTGCTACAGGTTTGAGGTTTGAGGACACTTTTGCTTCTTTCTTGATTCTTGACTCCTCTGACTTATGGCTTTGCCTTCATTTCCCTTGAAATAATCATAAACTTTGATGATTGTATATTATACATTATAAATTATAATATTTTTTTATAATTTCTACTAAAACCCAAAACCATTTCTGTAATCACTATATACACATTACAGACAATTGTTGGAAACTAAAGTGCGTAAATGACTTTATTCACATGCATATGTATTTGAGGGTGTGGAGATAATTTACGAATTTATAAAAACAAATCTTTTGATGAAGGGTTCAAAATTCAAAAGAGTATGAAACTTAAAATTAGCTGATCAATTTGGGAATTTGGAAGCTTTGATTTTTGATTTTGATAGATGCTTTTATCTTTTATCTTTTATCCAACATGAAAATTGTGTCTGATTTACAATTGACAAGAAAACAAAAACTTGGGCATTTCCGTAGAACGCAAAAAAGAAAAGTGTTCTCAAAATCGGTTGGAGACTTGTTATTGTACTTTTTACTGTGTACTGATAAATACGTGTGCATTGTGTATGTACGATATGGGAGACAAATGGTGGGAAAAATGAGAAGAATGGACAGTGTTTATCAACAGTGCGTAAAACGTATTATATGTGCATATGCAACTCTAGTGTGAACACAAGAATGGACAAGGTTGAATGTTGTTGTATTTTAAATTATATTCATAGGAGCGAGTTGAATGTGACTAAAGTAAAGCACAGTTTCCTTCTGCCCTACTTGAACAATTAATTGAGGGAACATAAGTAAAGAAGAGTTAGAGTTACGTTTTTCGTTCCACTGCTTAAATCAGTTGTAGTTTGAGCTTGACTTTTGCAGTGAAACATTCCTTTGTTGTGCTGTGTTGTGTTGCAAGTGAGAAGAGAGATGAGTCTCTAATTTTACTGGTTTTGTATTTTCAATCCTTGAAACTTAGTAAAACACTTTCGTGTTCAGTGCATCAGTTTGAATTTTAGTGACGTCAATCTGGAACTATTTTTGGAATATTTTATATAAAGTTAAGTGTAATCGGAGTGTTAAGAATAATCCAGTGTGAAATTTACATAAATGCTCGAAATTCTAATCCAATTTGACTTTGGCCAATATTGGGATTTAAAAGAAGAAGCATTCCAAGTGAAAATATTCCAGGTAATTTTACATACCAATTTTTACACACTGTTACTGTAATTTTTATGTTATTCTTCTTGTTTTATAGTATCCGGATTGCGCATTATGTATTCGTAGTGGGTTGTGGTTTTAAATGTCATCGTGGGTTTTTTAACGATATCAAATACTTTAAAAGCAATGATGCCAATTGAAAAATGAATACTATATCTAGAACAAATACACGATATACGATAGTGTTTTTTTAAAAAAGAATTTTACCGATCAAAAATTAAATTACCCTTGTAATGATTTTAAAAGTAGTTGAAACTCTTTCAGACATCAAACGGGGGGAAAATTGGTTTATATAACACCATTCATGTAAGCATAATGATGCTATCACTTATCATTACGTTTGCGTTTGTTATTTCTTGGTTTTCCAATTTACTCTTGATTCTTGATACGGTTCCAGCTTCCAGCAGAAAACACATGCTTATAAATAATCCTGTTTGAATCGGAGATCGGAAGATGTTGAAAAGGAAAAGGCTGTCAGCACCCAATATTTTTTGTTATTTGTTATGAAGGCATAAGAAAAGTGCAGCTATGAAAAAATGGGGAAAAGCAACGACTGTCTTTTTGATCATTGATCATGAAAGTCAGATGTCAGATGTCAAATACAAAACATAACAATATCAAGCGGAAAATGGATAAATAGAAACATGATGTCTGTTGAAAGTTGAAAGTTTCCAGGAGAAATCTATAGAATTATTGAAATGTATTTTTTCTTGTTATTTCATGATTAGCATTAAAAATGAAAAGGTCTCCAGCATGTGTGTGTTGGGTGTAATGTCTTGTGTTGTTCACATTACGAATTATTACGGATTGCACATTGCACTCAGTTTTTTGTGTCAGCTGTGTTTGCTCTTTCATCTTTCCTCTTTCGTCTTACATTTTTAAATGTTATATGTTATATGAATGGACTGTTATATAACTGTGCTTCTGGCTAAAGTTTCTGTAAATAGGAAAAATAGTTAAGACAAACATCAATCGAAGATAGAAAATAGAAACGACAGCATGGCGATGCTACAACACAAAACATAAAACAAAATGATAATAATAATAAAACCAATTCATTTTCAATGGTAAATGATGATAATGATGAGCTCAAAGTTTTAACTTTCAATAAATAATATAAAATCTATTCATCTCCACATTGTAAATTGTACATGGTTTTCTACTGCGTGTATAGATTATAGATAATAGATATCATATCATAACAAATATCTTTTACAATTATTTTTAGAAGTAATCGGCTGCCTGCAGGATTAAATTTATCTGTCTTCTGTCTGTATAAAAACCATATTATTATTTATTATGTATTTATGTGTGGTACTTTGCACTGCTTACTACTTACTGTTTACAATGTAAATATTGTACATAACAATATGTACAATGTACACGGAGCCAGGCTTGGAGGAGCGGAAACAGGCAAAAAAAAGGTGCAGAGGAAGTTTACTCACAGAACACAGACACACAGAACAGAGAATAATTGTACGTAGAACGTAGAAGGTAGAATGAAAAGGTATAAAATAAATAAGTAAAGCTTAAAGGGTGTTGCGTGCTGCGATATCATACCATACCTCGAGACTCGAGGAACTATAGACTCTTGCTCCTCAAAACTCCAAATTGTTGTTCTTCTTATTACTCATTTTGTTTTGTTATTGTTGAACACAGAACAAATAAAGTGAATTTGTAATGTCATTTTGATACTTGTATAATCACACACAATATGCCATGTACAATGTACATATGTGTATCTTTGATGCGTACTTCCGACCCAGTTTCACTATTAGTCGTCACCATCATGCCATTGTCCATGAAAAGAAAGGATAAACAAGACACAAGACGGAATGCTGCTCAATTCTCAATACTGAATATGTATTCAAAATACGAATTACTTGTGTTCGTTTTCATCAATTTATAATATAACATATAACCATTGTCAGAAGACATCATAAGAAAAAAAAATACTTTGTTTCTTATCATTTGAAAAATATATTTCCGTCGTTCTTTTACTTTCATCATTCATGTAAACAAGACAAGCGAAGAAGCAGGAACAATCAACAATCAGCAGTACAACTACAGCAGAACAGAGAATACAGAACATTGAGTCAAAAAAGCAAGAATGACAATGACCGAGGATTCTGTGCTAATACTTATGCACACTATTACATTGTACATTTTGTATTATAAATTAGAAGACACAATATGGAATCGTAATGAAATGACACTCAAATTCATTTATCTTGACAACATTTTTTTTACATTATTATTTATATAAAAAGATGAATGTGTCTTTGAATTTTTCAGTCTGATTCACCAACCACCAACCTAGCTAAACATCATAGATCATAGCAAAGTAGTAAAGAGTTTAAAAACAAGTAAGACAGAGAAGAAAAAAAAGATTTTTTTCTTTCTTTCTAGGTTCTTTGAATTTTTATACTGTCATGTTTCATCTTTCTAATCAGGCACTCTGCATTCTTTTCATGTAGTTGT
The DNA here is from genome assembly GCA_019776565.1 of Sminthurinus signatus. Classification (NCBI taxonomy): domain Eukaryota; kingdom Metazoa; phylum Arthropoda; class Collembola; order Symphypleona; family Katiannidae; genus Sminthurinus; species Sminthurinus signatus. The sequence continues at coordinate 34,472 of JABASP010000159.1, forward strand.
ATTTAGATTTTACTTATACTATATACTCTAGACTCTAGGGCCTAGGGTTTTTTTTGCTGTGAGCTGCACTTTCCAACAAAAAAAATGAAGAAGAACAAGACGGTTGACATAATTGAATTAAGATTTTGTTGAAGCGTATCCGACTCGGAAGAGATAATTTACAAAGCAAAAATAGACTTCATAGAGTTCTTGGTTCTTGTTTCATTCTTTCATCTTTTGGTATATTTTATGTATCCCCTCAATCCTCAATGCTAATGCAAAATTATATGATATGACTGTTACTGAGTTTAGAATTGATAGTCATGTCTTTCAAGTAAAGGCTCTGTTCTGTTTTCATATTGTTGTAATATGGGATACATGGGTGAAAAAATGAAGTTTGTTTCATTGTGTGAATACTGAATACTGAATACATAATACACAGCAGAGGAAGGGAGACGTGATATTTTCTGTTTTGAGCTTTGAGCATATTGCATTCCATGTGGTATGTGCTACATGATTTTTAGATTTTAGTTTTTAGTGCATCATTCGGGATTTTCACCTAAATAAATTGACTCAAATTTAGAATTTGGAATCAAAAGAAAAACGCACATGAAAAAATATTATCATTTGTATTGTAAATAATTGTAAAATAAAATATTTTATTTGGAAAAACTAGCACAAGTATTTTGATTCTATACCTAATAATAGTAATACTGATTTTTAATTTCTTTTCTTAAATGAATTATGTATGATTTTTTTCATGGTTATGTTACAGGATGACAAAAGGAAATAAGAGTCATCATGGATCTAAAAAGTATTATGGTCTCAAAAGTAACTCAGTAGACAGCTCAATGAAACACAAAAGGTTCCATCCCTACGGTAGTTGGGGATTCTTGGAGCAGAAATTAAGCCTCTCAGTTATTTTCTGTCTTCTCGCATGGCTCATCACAGTGACTGATCAACAATACCTGAATGCACAAACGACAATGACAACAAAAACAACACAACAGACGACGATGATGAATAACGGAGACAAAAATTTTTTCGTACAAAGTCCTTTTTCAAGCCCACCAACTGTACGCCCTCCACCCTATTTTAATTCATTAAAGTCATGTTCAGGTATTTTTTTTCAACGAACAAAGCATAAAACATGACTTAGATCATATACTACTTTTGAAATGATTTTGACTCTTGTGGTTAAATAATGTTATATATTATAGATTGTAGTGGAATTTTTATTAAAAATATATGAAATAGTTAATGACTAATGACAATAGATAATAGACACTACAATGCTTTTTTTCGGATTCCAAAACTCACAGCCACTGTCAATGAAAGAGAAAACTGGGAAGGAAACCTTTGTGGAGATCTCAATTCAAATGATGGAATTCCAATTAATCCTTTGGGTCATACAGATTTTCCAGATAACTTAAACTACCCTTTGTAAGTACAAAAAGTACAAGCATTGACTATAATACAATGCAGTGGTCGAGTAATCTGTTGAGCTTTGAAAGTTTGAAAGTTTATTCTTGATTAAAATCTTTGTTAATCTTTTTTAGTGATGCAATTAAGAACAAGACGCTTGAATTCTTTCGGAAGGCTCTTCCCGTATTGAAGACGTACAAATCTCTACCAAAGGTGGCTCGTTGGGGACAGGCGGACTCCCATTCACCGTAAGTACATAATATAATATGTAAAAATGTGAAAGAGAAATCAAACTAATAATGAATCATTATTATTATTCGTATGTTCATCGTTTAGCATATACCTGTACTATGAACTTTGATATGTTTCATTAAGAAGAATGAATCATCAACACTATTATTTCCTTCCTGTTGTTTTTTTTCTATTGTTACTGTATTTTTTCCCATGATGATTGAAATTGAAATCGCATATACACTTTCCCTGCATTTTAATTTTTAATACAACTATTTACTCCATACACTATACACTTGGATTTGTTGTTGCATTCATAATTCATTAATATTCCACATGTATATTACACATAAATTTACAGGCATTCTAGAGCAAAACGAAACGTGATGTTGGACGATGGACTGTTAGAATTGCAAGCTGGGGAAGAATTTGAAGCGGCGAAGGTTGAAGGACGTACACTAAGACAAAGGCCATTAGGTTTATTTGGGTCGAGAGTGAAAAGAACACAATCCGCACATTCACAACATGCTCATACAGCAAAACCACACAATCACAACAACAACAATGGAAATAACGTGTGCGAGAATGCCATGTGAGTCTAACGTCTTTTACAGTCTCTCTCTCTCTCTTTCCCTCTCTCTCTGTCATTCAATCCATGAAATTAATTTATATGTATGCGTAATAATGTGTATGCATATTCTTCACGCACGTAAAATTAAAAATAATACTGTCATATCACTACACAATACACAACGTAGTTTATTGCAGGTATACTAATTACTAATTACATACACAGTAAATATATAGAAGGTTTTTTTCATGAAATCACAGATTTTGTAAGCTACTAAATACCGTGTATGACAAGTTACCTCAAGGATTTCAACGACTAATGTCCCAAGAAACGCACAAACGGCTCTCACATCAGTTACTTCAGCAGTTAAAGTCCAGTGTATCCAGTGTCACCAACAACAATAATAATAATAATAATCACAACAGCAATAATAATAATAATCACAACAATAACAACAACAATCACAATTATAATCATAATCATAATAATAATCAAGGATTGATGACATCTGGATATCCAAAAGGAGAACTTCTCACTTCCGAGACAAACAATCATGCTCTAGTGGATGTACCTCAAACACCTTGCCCATCATCTGCAGAATATGTAATAAATTAAAATAGTACAATAATACAATAATATAATAATTAATGATTAATGATAATAATTATTTTAAGATTGATGAATAATATCACAATGATTTTTAACAGCTGACTCCCGTTTTTGCGAGAAATCATGAGGGAGCTTGGAGGTATGTGGTCCAAATACCACGGGAAGGTTATTTTACACAGACAGTGGAAGTGACCAAATGTGTGCAGACAAACTGCCAATTTATGGATGGCACATGCAAGACTTCCCCTCGGTGGCAAAGTCTTTTAGGTATTAATATAAAATTGCGTATCATTTTTATCAGATTATAATACAATGAAGTTAAATATTCCAAAAGACCAAAAGTCAGAAGCAAAATGACCATAATATAGTAGAAGTAATTATAGCAATGATAATTCTAAATTCAATTTTATTCCAATGATAAACAGTTGCTGAAATGTACTACCCTGATGCTGCATTCCCTTTGATGGAGACAAAAAATAATTTCCGAGATCTTCATCGACAAAAACGTGGAGTTCATTATAGAAGAAGACAAAATCCAACTCAATACCCAAGTCCGGCTTTCAGTCCAAACAAGACGGAAACAAAACTTCAAAATTCAGAGAACCAAGTCGAAAGTAGGGTAGTATCCAGTTTTAAAGAACCAGAAGAAAATTTCTCACTCAATTCCGATGATTGGAGTGTGAGAAGGAAGCAGAGGAGGCATAGAAATAATGGTGGAATCAAAGAAACACGAAATTTTGAAGGTTTAAAGTCATCAAAGGAATCTTTTTATGAAAAAGATTTGGATTTCAGTGCAAGCACCGATACAAATACCACAACCACCACAAACTATGCCCCACAACATTGTGATGGGTAAGTACGCTTGAAGTTGTCAACGATAATAATTATTATTATTGTTACTTCATTAAATAATAATAATATTTTATTATTATATTATGAAAGTCCTATTCTTTTTCCAAAATGGTCATTCGATAACCTAATTACTATACTCAATGATTTTGATCTTTAGGTATGATGAGATTGGCTGTTACCAGTTTCGATTATTTTATGACTGGTTTTTGATCCCAGGTACAAGCAAACAAATTAGTACTACAATATCGAATTTACCTTATACGTGTTCTAATCTATAATCATAATAATAATTAATAATAATAATTTTATACCTTTTTATTATTTATTGTAGGTGAATGCAAATGTTGGCGTAAGTCTTTCGCATCCTTGTTCAAAAACTAACGTGTGCTATTTTTTATTCCATTTTTAACTAAACGTCATTAATCAGTGATATAGATAAATACAACCAAAAGCAAAAGTTATGTAGTTTTGCAAGTTCCTCGGTTTTGCAGAGAGAGAATGAAAAACAAACCCTATGTTGTCATATTACATATATTACAATAATAATTAAATAGATAGAGAATAATAATGTACTCTACTAACAATTGTAAGATTTTTCATTGTGGAAAAAACGAGGAAAAAAATTATTATTTTTATAAACGTTTTGTACATGTATGCCTATATATTATATAAAAAGTTGTTGACGTTGTATACAAGTTTATTATTTATTTTTTTACTTGTGGTAAATAAGTAAAAGCAAACGTAAAATCATTCAATTTTAAATAAAAATAAAAATTGAAAACCTTACAAAATATACATAGAAAATACATGTATTTAAATTAAATTTAACAAACTTTCTTTTGAACAATATTATTTTGGATTTTTCATTATTTTTCTTCGCTATTATCTTGTGCATTATTTTCTTCTGTATTAATGGGACTGTCAATCGTAAGCCTTTTCACTTGGAACAGTTTATCATTACTTAGCGTACCAACAAGAGGTTGAGATAAAAATCTTTGAGGTAAAAGAGGTGATACTTCAATAATATGACTTGAACCAAGAGTGATTTTTCTATATGCATTTAACCTTTGGGCGATTGACTCATCGGAAGTTTCCCGATAAATCCTTAAAAATTTTACTTCCAGTGATTCACGGTCATCATTCGTCTTTGCTTTGCCTTTGATGTTCTTTTTCCGCTGTTTCTTTGCGGACTTGACCTCATATTGCTTAAAGTCCAGGAGGAAAATCTCCACATTCTTCATCCTTCGCTTTAGTTCATGAGGTACAACAATAGTTGCAAATTTCGGACTATAGGTCAAATCTTGTACATCTTCTACACTATTTTGTGGAGCTTGTGAATAGTCATAACTTTTTTCCACAGTATTTGTTTCACTTTCCTTCCCCTTCTTTTCTTTATGTTTCTTGTCCCGGATTTTACGTAAACCTTTTAAAAAGAAAAAAGAGTAAAAAATTTTAATAAAAATAAAACATGGTAAACCAATAAATAAATAAAAAATAAAAGAAAAGAAAACAACAGTATGATGAAGAATGGAAAATAAAGTTATCAAAACTACTATTTTTAATACTTTTTACAAATATTATGTACCAGTTTCAAAGTTCGTGGTCAGTTTTGATTTTCCCTTTAGTATGTGGTTAGCTAATCCTTCTGGACTTGTATACCGGACATAGTAGAGCGTGTCTGCTAAGGTGGGGAGTAGATTGACAATTTCTTCAAGATTTTTACACCTTTTAAGTTCCAGGTGAACATAATCTCGAAAAGTAGGATTGAAAATACTGTTTTTGTCCTCGTTGTTTGCAAAATATTTGTCCATGAGATTATTCACCAGCCTGCAGACCATTTGATAAACTTCTGGATTAATCCCTTTGTGGAACTTGTTGAAAGTTTGAAATACATAAATCAAGGAAATGATAAAAGCCAAAATAACAACAGTAATCCCTAGTCCATTATAAATCCAATTTTTCATTTCAAAGTTTGCGAGGAATTTCTTCAAAGGATTTAGACAACCCTGAAATGTTAAACGTCGTATAGTTTTTTTTCTCACAGTTATTGGTTATTACTTTTAAAGTGTTGTGGATTGTGTGGGTTTTGCTTTTATCTTTTATGTCACTGTCAAATGCCCAAACTACGTAGTAAACAGTAAATTATAAGTGTACATTTGGCATTTGTAGCTCACCTTAGTTTGTAGAGCCCAGATTGTGTCATCACTTTTATTTGTTGTTGCATAACAAAGTCGGGTTTTGTGTACATTCGGATGTGGGAAGATACAACAAGTTCTAGGAACTGTTTCGTTTTTCACTCTACTTTTAGAAAACGTCTTGGTGGTAAACCAATCCTTGTAAGTCGTCACACCACAGCAGCTAAACTGAGCAACAAATTACACTGAGATAAACTTTGAGATTTGAAATAAAATTTATTATTATTATTATTCTTTAGGAATTTTCCACGACAGTATATTATCATTTGGTTCATTTAAAACAATCTAAAACAACTCTATTATTTATTATTTAGAAAAATGTTTCTTGAAATGGACAGAAAGAACGTACATAGGTTTGAATAGTATCCATTAGTTGAGTTTTAGCATCCTTTTCCTTAAGACGATATGACGGAAGAAGATCCATAAGAAAAGATTTCAGATAATACGGTTCTGCACGATAATTTATCCAAACCATTACAAAGACTTGCAAAACCAACGTAATAAACAAGAAACCTAAAAACTGAAAGACAACATACAAAATAAACAAATAAATAAAAAATCTTTCACTGGTTGTTAGTTTACCTCCAAACTTCCAACTAAAATCAAGGCTGAAACTAATTTTATGAGTCATGAGAGATCAAAAGAAAACTATGCCATGATTACTTACGATAAAGAAAAATTTTCGTTTATAAAGATGAATGCCCAATATTAAAAACAAACAGCTGAACAAAAACACGACACCGACAAAAATTACAGGGTAGTAGAGGTACGTGGGTGTGACTCCCACAATATTTTCATTAATTCCCCAACATATAAAGCAAATGCCCATTGTCTACAGAACACAAAACAAATTCCATGAGTATTTTGGCTTTTCCATTATCCATACTATTAATTTTTGCAAATGAGTCTCAATTATGATAATTATTATTATTATGAAGTATTATTATTATGCTATAATTATGTCAAAACCGTGAGGAGAGGGATGATGCCAGAAAGGAGGCAGGTGTAAAGACAAGATTGCCTACCATTTCTCCAGTATCTGTAAAAACAAAGAATAAAACACCGAAAACAAATCAGTAATCAGGATCATGTGACTTACCCACTCTGAATTGGATCACTGAATTTTGTATTTTCTAAATAACTTCAATTCGCATAATACAAAGTACAAAGCACAAAATATAAAATAGACAAGAGGCAGTAGAGACTACCTGCTGTACTTTTTCCATGTGACAGCCTTTGAAGCCGACTCTCTGTCCTTTCGCCTTTCTCTCTGAGCTCGAGCTTCACTTCGAATGGGATTGTAAAAGGTAAAGTACTTCCCTCCTCTTCCTCTTTGCTCCAGTTTACTACCGATGGACGGACGAGTAGACTCATCATTTTTATCATTTGTTTCATTTACACCAGTTTTCACTTTTTCTTGTTCCTTGTCAACGATTTTGGGATCTTGTGTCATTAATCTCTAGTTGCAACATCAAATTGCAAGATGGAGGTCGTACAAACATTGATTCACTTAGGATTTTCAACTTTCCAACAGAGTTTCTGGCGGACATTCCTCCAAGTATTCATTCCTTCACACATTATTCAAGAATCATCACGCAATACAAACTACAAACTACACAAACCTAAGCATATTTACATAAAACGGAAAAGTTGTAACAAATAATTAAGGAGTGTGGAATGTGGAATAATAATAATAATTATTATTATTACTTTTTTTTACTTGTTATTTGTAAGACTCACTCTTTCTTTCTTTACCTCCTTTTTTGAATTTTTTTGAGATAAAATGTAATTTGAAAAACATATTGAACATTGAACTCTAAAAATTTGTTAAATAACTTTAAAAACAGTCGCCATTGGCAACGGGTTTTTTCGAAATAGCATTAATATCAAGCTAAAAAGTATCAGGAAGACTTTGGAGGTTGCAGGTGGACTTTGTAAAAATTTAAATGTGTGTAGTATGTACATTGTACAATGTACAAGGTTTGTTTGAAAAGGTTGAATCTGGACTCTGACATATTCAGAATTCAAATTTTTCAGCCTTTTCTTCTTCCCACACAACTCTTTTGCATAAAATTATCCATCTAAACACGTGTTGTCTTTCGTGTACACTAAACACTAAGAAAGTTGAACCCATCTTCTTTCATCCTTCTCATTATCACACAGCTCTTTAATTATAATGATAATAAGTTGTAAATGACATTAGTGAAACACCAAGCTTGTTTTTGCAATTTACAACTCACAGTTCACAGTATCTACTCATAAATACATGGACTCGGAATTTTTGGATGATTTAAAAATTTAGCTTATGAATTTTCTCTGAGAAAAAATACACATGCCAGAAAATCACATTTTTACAACGTGAACTTTATGTCATAAGCTAACACATTTACATTCTGCAAAAAATCTACCCTTTCTTTTTTTTCTGAGCCTTTATACTTTATACACTAATATTATAATTTATAATACAATATACCTTTTCCTATGCTTTACATTGCTATGTTGTTCATTGTTCATGTTTCCTCATTCCGCAAACTTAACAGTGCAATAAGTAGAACACTGATTGAAAATAGTAGAATTTGGTATTGAATTGCATACAAAATACAAAAGAGAAGCTTAGGACTGCTACATGTACAATGTACAATATATACATTGTACATAGAGTAATAAAATAAATCATGCATAAATAATAAGTATGCACATTGTCTGTACTCTGTAATATAATATCCGCTTTGGCTAATCCTAAATGCGAAACAAATAGTATGAAACTGTACCCTTTGAACATTGTCTTTTATTGTCTACAGATAGATACAGGGATTTCTCGTATTTCATGATGAAATTGAGGTTGAACATTGAACATTGAACTTGTGAGTAAAGGGCTTTGAAAAATCCATGTACACAATAAAAGAAACAAGAAATACATTAGAAACAGCTACACTCCAGCACGAAAGGTTACTTTGCATTTTACATTAAATACAAATGGAATATGGAATGGGTTAACGCGTAGATAGAGACAGAGAGAGAAAAGAGTGATTGTCAGATGTCAGAAGAGAGACGAAAGAAAAAGAAAGAATAGAAAGAAGATGGGTTGGATTTGGATACGGATTCATCTTCGGATTTCGAACAACTGTGTAGGACAAGAGACTGTTGGAGTTGGAGGTTGGAGAGGCAGAAGTAGGCTTTTTCGTCGTAGGTAAGTCTTCTAAATTCTGAATCCTTTCTTTCTTTCTTTCTTCCTCTTCTGATGTTGGTTGTCGGATGTCGGATACAGAGGAGACGAAAACTTGGAAATTCTAGGATTGAAGTTTGTGTATAAAAGAGAGTATAAAATATAGAATAAAGGAAATGACAGAGACAGAGGAGAAGTAGAGCAAACGAGTGGAAAGGAAAGCTGGCTGGTTTAGAATTTATTCGAGAGCTTATTATTCTATGCTCTGTTCTCTATTCTCTATATAGATGTATTATTATTATTCCATCTATGATATGATGGTATGTATATTGTATATGTACAGGGAAAGTAAAAGTATCTATAATCTATAGGATCTGGAATCTAGGATCTAGGAGAAACCCGGAGCAGTACCATTAGAAAGTAGAGAAAGTAGAATTTTGGATGTATTAGGAAGAGGACTGACTAGTGACTAGGTAAATACTCGGTACAGTGTATACTGTATACTCTATACTCTTTATTCTGTACTCTGTGTATCCCAAGAAGAAACCCTCAGTCAGAAACACACACCTATTCCATATTCCGTATACATACAAATAGTTAGACGTTAGACCTCCTTCGCGTAGGCGGCAGGAAAAATCAATATGGTGTGGGAGGAAAAATATTCATTTCAAGCGGCTGCTGCTGATCTACTGCTCTACACTCTACACTCTACACAGAATATGGAGTACAGAATACGGAGTACAGAATACCGAATGTGTAGTGTGTAGTGTTCCAACTTTTCCTCCACTTTCTCTCCTTTCCATCCCATATTTTCCCTACCACTAATTCTGACTCTGGCTCTGAAGCTGGAACTGGCTCTGAAGCTGGAACTGGCTCTGGCACTGGCACCGTATAATATATATGTATAATACTTGATGCCGTCCTACTCTCTTGCTTCCGTTTTTTGGGTTTCATGTCTTACTTTCTCTCCTTATTGGTCCCATTATTTATTACTGAAGAGAGTGAAGAGTGAGTGAAGAGGAAGAAAAATCTAGCCATCTTTTTTAACATGGGAATAGTACATGTGTTTAGTGCTTACCTTGTGCTTTCACCATGGAGTATGGAATATGGAATACAGAACACAGACTAGAAAAAGCATGGATCGTACATTGTACAATGCATTATACATTATACAGCTACGGGCAGTCAAAAATTTAGAGGATGGAAAATAGAAAATGAAAACATAGGACTCTATTAGTTACCTCATTTTTCACAACCCACATTTTACATCTCATCTCATCTCGTCTCATCTCCTTTCATTCCTTTCCATCTTTGAAGCTACTTCTACTCCAAAATTTGGCGTGAGCCCACCCATCCAACATCCAACATCCCACCTATTTCAACATCTTTATCATCCTTTCCTTTGTTATTAAAATCCAGCATCCGGTGTCTGACTCTACTACTTTGCTCTGTTCTACATTCTACATTTTCATGAGCAAATTTTAATGTTTCATTTCCCAGAACTTCTCAGTCTTTAGTATTTAATAGTTTGTAATTTGTAATGAAATAATAATAATAATATGAAAATTTAACATATTTTACATTTTCCTAAAAGTACTCACCACACTATTTTCTATACTCACTACTTTGTTCCTTTTTGTTCTATTCTATTCTCATCTCTCGTTAGTCGTTAGTACTTTTCAATTTTCAAATTAAATTCCAACTTCCAACATCAAAATTCTTAGAACAGAGAGAAGGACACATGTATGAAAATACACACAGATGTAGTACACGCTGGATTTGCATTGTGTAAAATGTATAGTACTCGTGTACTCTTTTGCTTATAAATGTACATTTACACATTTTCAACAGTAATAAAAGTATGAAAGGAACTGAAAGAATGTACAATACACAACATTTTGTTTTAGATAATTTTCATATTCAATAATGTAAAATATAGTTACGTTATAAGATGATTTTTCTTGTATTTATTCAGGATTCATTTTATTCATGACGCATTTTAATAGTAATTTTTAGTCCAAACTCCAAATTCTAAAGTCCAGAGTCCAGAGATAGTGCAAAAACTCCCTCCGGTGTCACGTGTGAAGAAATTCCCAACAACTGTGCCTCTCTCATCTCATAAATCATAACTAATTGTGTGTGCGTTGGGATTGCCAGTTTGAACTGTACAAAATACCATTTCCAACAACAAATATGTACACATAATATACTGAGTTCCAGTGAAAGTCGTAATTCCATGGCTAATTTGTGCTAATAAAAGTACATACTAATAATAATAATAACGATTTCTACCTGCAGGGTTCAAAAAGTTTCAAGTTTCAAAGAATTCTCAATACTCAATACCGCTTGTGCAACATGTAACATGTAACGCATTAAAATGTAATAATAATAAGTGTATGAATTTAGCTATTACTCATTTGTTTTAGTGGCGAAGCAGGTGTTTGTGAAGCTCAATAAGAGCATAATTACGTAACTAAACGTGTGAATAAAAGCTAATTTTTTCCATGAAATACACTTTATTAATTGAATTAAAGGAGCAGAAACCAAAGTTTTTTGGGCATTGAAACTTAAAAGGCTGTGTAAAGTCTACAGTGGAAATTGCAATTAAATTGGCAAGGTACAAGTTTTAATTATATCAGATGTCAGAAATCGGAACATGGTGCATGGTACAGCATTTTATTTACAAGCCCTTATAAAAATGAAATAGAAAATAGAAACCCGAAAAATGAACGAAAAATAAATCAAGATTTGATGTCAACAAATGTTTTTGAGCTGGTGGCTATTTTTGTTAGTGGTTAGTGCGTAGTCGGTAGTCGGGACTAACGACTCGGTAAATAGAGTGTAAATAGTAAGTTAAAGACTGTAAAGATATTTCTCCATACATAAAGATCAAAGATATCAAAACCTTTCATACAGGTAATGTTTTAAAGTGCATATATAAGTAATAATACGTGGAAAAAAAAAGTAAGAGAGCTGATAATATTGATAAACGGAAGAAAACAAGCATAAAAATGAACATAACCTTCAACTATGTCTTGCCAATGTAAACAGTAAACAGTACATGGTAAATAAAAGATTTTAAGTCAAGTACAAAAAGATAGCTGAGATCAAATATTTGTGAACCAAAATTGAACAAAATATTATTCCATAGAAAATAGAAAACAGGATAAAAAAATCCTATAAAAAGTGCATTTGAGAAAAAGAGAAAGGAGGTGGTTTAGGAATAAAAATAAAAATCAAAGATAGAGAAAGATTTCAAGTAGTAGTACTTGCGTAATCTCAACGATGTTTTCCCATTTCCCATATTCCTGAATCCTGAGGGGAAAATATAAATAAACTATTAAAAAAACAATAATAGCTTTTTGCAAAAATAGCATGTAAAAACTACCTACTTTTTCTCTTGAAAATATATATCTTGATAGTGTAATATTTAATATGTACTTTCTCTCATTCTCCAGATTGGAGATTTCAAATTAAGCACGAAGCACTACTACAGTCTACAGTGTACAGTACTGTACCAGTGCAAAAAGGTACAGAACAGAAAGCCTGTGGATATTTCCCCACTTTTTTTACTTTTGTATTTTATATTTACAGATTTCAAACTGGAACTGGAAAGGAAAAGAAGGAAATTACTATAATTTGCCAACTTGAACCTAATTTTTGCATGTCTGATGCCAATAAAGTTTTTTTCACTTGCACTTGCTTCTTGATTTTCTATGTTGACGTTGTTGTTATCAGGAAAATGTACGCTGCCAAGTATAAGCGTACCCGTAACCAGTACATTAACTCATACACTACTGTGGAAAATATCGTAGGAAAACCAGCAAAAGCACTAACTACTAACCACTAACAATAGCACACAGGCCAAGTTTCAAAGTTCCAAAGTTTCAAGTCCAGGTATATTTTTATGCAACTAAAAGCTAAACTAAACTCTTCTCTCTATTTTTAAAGCCATCTGAGAATAAAACAGAGAGTTTTACTTCTTGCTATTTTTGGAGCTATTAGTGATTAGGCGTTCTTACATAATCTATAATTTTGTACTCAAATATAAGCAGTAATAATAATTATCATTAATATTACTATGCTGGCCCTCTTGTTGTTAGTATCGCACTCTTTGGTTCTTCGGTTCTGGATTTGTAAAGTAAGACAAAGGCAACGGCAAGGGTATTTTTATACTCAAGTTTGATTATAATTATCTTGAACATTTATCAAATCCCAAAGTAACTGGTGGCTACTCTCAACCTCTCAACTATTTTCAATGACGTTGGTAAAAGAATAAAAGAAAGGAAGGGAAAGGAAAGAACAGAAAACATCACAGCAAAACTTTAGCCATTTACTGTTTACTATTTTAGCAAATACCTGCACATTTTTTCGGGTAAAATAATAAACGTTGGAAAAATAAGCAAATTTCACATTTTGACATCCTACAACAAATTATACAATATACAACAGATTTTTCACCTTTTATGTTTAACACAACTAAAAACTAAAGCAATAATTCGATGAAAAAACGTGGAATCAAGAGTATCTTGTTCTTCTCTTCTCAACAAAATGAGCATTTCAACTGAGACATAGAAATAGACGCATAAATTAATAACTCTGTTTAATAGAAAGTAAAGCTCTAATACCTCAAGTCACAAATCTTCCACTACATTTTGTATTTTATATTGATCTTTTAAACGATGTAAAAGCTAGAAAGTACAAAACTAAATGTAAAAATACTTGGAAAAAATAATACTTCTTATATTGCGAGAAATATTATGTACGTAATATAAGTTATTATGATTTATGATACGACTCATGACTTAAAAGTTTTCAACTTTTCAACTTTCGTCACAGAATGATCCCCTAACCAATTCCAAAAATAGAAATGTGTATAATATCATGTTATTTTGAACTTTGTAGTGTCACTTCTCTGGCTATAAAACTTTTCACATTTGACACTCTTTTAGAATTTTTTTTGGGAAAAAGTATCTTTCTATTTTTTTGTTTGTTCAACACAAATAGTGTCTGTGGGGATTAATCGGAATAATAATAATGTTTCCCGGAGAGCTGTTGAGAAGTTCCAAAAATAGACGATGAGTTTCAGTTGTTTTAGTGTGGTGTATGGTTATAAATATATCATGTATATTGTATATTGTATATGGAGTAAGGAGCAAGAGGTAGAACGTGACAGGTATGACGATTAAATGGATGAGGTATTAACCACAACGGTGCATAACTATTAACTATGTATAACTATGTATAAAATGCACACAAAATTTATGTGAGCATACTTTCCACTAGGTAGTGGTAACATGTAATAATCGAATATAATAGCATGAGAAATGACAATGAGAAGAAGGAGAAGAAGGAGAAGGAGAAAGTGAGCCAACGAAAACGGTATGAAGTATGAAGTATGTACAAAGCATATGTATAAAGTATATATAGCATTATAATGTGAGCATTGAGCAAATAGCACATACTGCGATAATATCCTGTCAGACCTCCAACCAGAGTGTGAATGTGAAAATAGAATGGTGAAAGCATGCGATATTTAAATTTGGAATTTGGAGATAGAAGAACAAGTCAGGGAGAAAATAGAAAAGTCTTTACATACATTTATTCTATTTCCATACCTCTATTATCATACACTTATACTTAGCTTTGAATGTACACAGTACATATTATATTATTATATGTGTATTCTTAAGTATGGATATAGTATCTATATATTTTATATCCTGCATTGTACATCCTGGCTTTTTACCTCTTTGCACAGGAGGAGCACCTACCATTATGTCTATTATGCAAAAATATTTCCAATTCCATTCAACAGTAGAGTATAGAGTATAGAGCATGGAGCACAGTTGGTCAACTATCAACTACCAACTATACCAACTCCGGACGATCAAGTAAGTATAATATTGACTATAAACCAACAAGAGAGGTTTGACTAATGGAATTGGCACAAAAGTATTATTCCGCACAGTATGAAAATCATACCCAGAGCAATATAAAAACTCTACTCATTTAATAGAGTATTTATACTTGTATAATGTCAAGCGCATACATATTACATATTACAAATGCGGAGTAGTATAAACCACATACTATATACTACATACTACATACACTTTGTTGCAATCATCAATGAAAAAATGTATACATGTAGAATGTAGAAGGTAGAGCAAAAGCTGAGCTGAACTAAAAGAGTTTATGCTCTATATACAAATAGTCATAGTAATTCATTCAGGTTATATCATAAAAATCCACCAAGCATTTTTCGATTATAGTCACTGATAGCTGTACACTGTACAAGAATAGAATATAATAGTAGCCTGTCTGTATGTACGTTCTCTAGGACCTAGTTTTTGGTCAACCTATTTTTAGACCCACTCCCGCGTACTGGATATACATATCTGTGCATACGTAGTTCCTTCATTCTTTCATTCCTTCTTTCTTCCTTTCATTGTTTTTTTGCACTGTAAAGGACCATTCCCATTCCATGGCATAACGACTATGGGCTATGGTGTAAGCCCCACTAACTACTAACTACCAAAGAGGATCTAACGTGCGTCATGATAGAATGATAAGAGTATGGGAAATGGAGAATGGAGTATGGAGTATGGAGGGAAAATGGAAAACAGGAGAGATGGCCCAAACTTTGATTATGTATCAAAGAAATGTACGGTGGAAAGTTTTTCTATCGTAATGCAAGTTTTCCGTTTCCCCTTAGAATGGCCAGTAGTTTGCCATTCTCCATTCTCCAGCTTCTATCTGTACTATCTTCAACCTAGAGCCCAAAAAATGTTGTATTTATGTATATGGCAAGAGAGGAAAATGTGATTCATCGACTGCATAATACAATAATACATGCCTTCTATATAAATAGATAACACATACAGTACAAAGTATAAAATCTAAAGCTTAAAGTAAAATAAAATGATGTGAGCCATATTAGAATATATTCTGTGTATATTGTTTATTCCATGCTCTATTCTCTATTCTCTATACTCGATACTCTTTACTTTTTGCAAGGAATCCTAGTCTGTAGTTGCAAAAAACAAGAATGAAAGTTCAAATGGAACCGAACTGATGCCGATGCCGATACCGATGCAACGGGATGAGCAGTAGACCAGAACGTAGAACGGAAAGAAGAGCCCACACTACATTTTACATTCAGTATTTCTTATACTATGAAAGAAACAGAGAGAAAAAGAGAGAGTGGAGGAGAAAGTTCGTAGAGTGAGGAGTGAAGAGCTCGGATTGGAAAAGTAAAACTTCTCTCTCTCTCTTGGTTTAAGATCAAACTATTGATTCGGTATAAAAAGTTTTTGGGGAAACACCAAATCTGTGCTACACACACTGCTGTTGCTACTGCTCTGTTGCTGCTGTTGCTATTCTTGTACTTTCGAAGAGAGTCCGTTGGTTTTCATTCTATATTTGCACAGGCAGAAAATTCGCTTAATTTGCCCTCGCTTTTCCAGCCATCTCTCTTTTTGCACTATACAGTTTACAGTTTACAGTATACTTATGCTCGGATGGTTTGGATTAAAAAAAAGAGGGTGAATACTAAAATACTAAAATTGTCTACACTCTACTCTGAGCTTTGAGCTTTCACTTTTTCATCATTTTCTCTGTTCCCTGTTCTATCTTGTCACTTTTCCCAAAGCCTTTTATTACCAAATAAGTTTCAAGTTTCAAGACTTATCATAAAAACTTGAATGAGGATTCTTCGTTTATGTGTGGACTCTATAGTCTATACTATATACTCTATACATTGTTCATTGTACATTGCACATTCTGCATGTACTCAAAATTGTAAAATGTATGAAGCACAATGCACACAGTGTAATACATTTTATACTTTAATACTTTATCATCACACGGACATTAGACATTACAGCTTATTACAGGAATATGTACAAATATATTTTATATATTGCACTGGATGTATAGTAGATACAAAAAGTATAAAATATGACAGAGCGTTCTTGTACAAATATAGGGAAATGACGTACACGTAATCCCGTTATAATATTTTACAGCTTGCCCCCACTTTCCGGCTGCTGTTGCTGTATTTTTCATTTCATTGTCGTCATATCAGTAGAATTTACAATGTACAATGTATCATGTGAATAATCTAATACATCTAAAATCTAAATACTCCTCGTTTTATGTGACCTAAACTCTGCTGGATCCTGGATCCTGGACTCTGGACTCTGTACTGTTGACTTTGTAATGCTGATTTAAATACATGCATAAAGCTCATCATGGCTGAAAAATTTGCAATTTCCTCTTCTCACATAAATTCATTTCATCGTTTGGTTTGATATTTTCATATTTTTTTTGACCACTCTGTCTTTCAAAATTTCCTCCCTCGACCAATTTTAATTTCAAGCATGAATAAACGACTGTCTTTCCTCTATCTCACGTCTTTGTAAAAATCCAAGTATAAAAAATAAAAAAGGGTTTGTATATAATATATAAGTATATGCAATTTCATCGTCATCATCTTTGTTATCGTCAGCAGCGAGTAGCGAACACTCCGTATTTATAGGCAATGCCACTAAAATAGAAAAATATTTAGAGAGAGAAAAAAGTGATTTATATGCATCCACAAACTCATTTAAAGTGACATGTGATTTCATCCAGAACTTGAACAAGTCACTAGTATTTTAGTCCGTAGTATTACGTATTACGTCATGTGTCAAGTGTTACACAGCTTTTTGTTATTCTATAAAACATTATATTTATCATTTATAGTAAAATGTAAAAAAAGAAATAATGATGAAATGCGAAGGAAGAAAGACGGAGAAATGGGAGAAACCTTGTAAATGAAAGTAACATAGCATAAAACATAGCACGTATAACTGTATTCATTATGCGCCATTCAACATTCAACATTCAGTATTCAGTAGTCACCCTGAATCATGAATCACCAAGTTGTTGAAAAGTTTGCATTGAATCTTTTTTTAGATTTTAGTTTCTACAGAATCCAGAATCTCCCATTCTCCAATTCTCCAGTTTTTTATGGGCCGTGATTACAGTTGATTACATTTCGGAGATAATTTGTACTTTTGTACTTTTATGAATACATGATAATTAGAGTACAATTCGCCACTTGTTTCTTGTTTCATCATTTCATTCATGAAATCTCCAGCTCTGTTCTCCATTCTGCATTCTTTATTAATAGAATTATATATCATATGTAAAAACCATGTATGACATAATATGTGCAGTGTACAGTGTACATTTGGTAGCAAAAGTATAGTTGCTAGTTAATAGTAGCAGTAAAACTCATCATCATAATCATAAATAAATGTATAATGTAGGACGTAGGACACACTATGCATTTATATGAGTATTTAGATGTAACAAAGTTGACAGTCCAGAGTCCAGAGACCAGAGTTGACAGTAGATTTTTCACTATATTCAAATGAACTCTACAGTTTACAGTATGACGAAGGAGGAACGAACCAAGTGAAAGAAGGAGCGACAGGACTTTGTTGTATGGAGTATGGAGATAGAAAAGCGAGGAAAAAAATAGCCTAAAAAGAAGTAAAAGCGGAGAGAAAGTTATTATTAACGATGTATGTACCTAGATATGTACATTCTTTGCCATATGAGGGGAAAGGAGAAAAGAGAAAGGAGAAAAGGAGAGAGAGAGAGAGCAGCAGTAGAGAACGGGAGAGTCGAGAGTTGTGCTGACGTCAGAGTCTCAAGTTTTCCTCCAATGATGGAGACTGGAAGACGGGAGACGTGTTACTGAAATACGTAGGCTTCTACGTATGTGCAGCTAAACTTTGTCGTCCGAAATAGAAATATATGGTGTATGCTGGATGGTGTATGGTGCGTTCACCAGAAACACACAGAGAAAAAGAGAGTATCCAGACGTGGATATAGCTGCACAGTGTACAGTGTACAGTGTACAAAGTAGAGGGAGAGAAAGTTGTTGCGGAGCGGAATGCTATAGCTGTGTGGAACTTTCATTCAGAACTCCAACGGTTGTACGCCGACTCTTCCTTACTTTTGCGTAGGTGGAATCTCATCCTTTTCCCTTCTCTCGCCCATACTCCATACTCCATACCATACCAAACTACAGCATACTCGCTCTTGCTTTAACTTTACCGTACCGTACTGTTTCCATAGCAGAACATACAATGTACAGTGTACAGTGTAGAATGTAGAATGTAAGTATGCTGTAGCTGTATTGACGATCATGATCACCAGGCCTCTCACTCACATCAACTCCACTTGATTCCGTTCCCTCATTTGAACTACATCCTCACTCCGAACACGACAGGACACGAACGAACGGACGGATCCGCGGTTCAAAAATACACACAGTCTAAACTCAACTCAACTCACACACTACACTCGACACTACGCTATTCTGCTGTGGGGAAGCAACAAGCAAGGAAACAAGAATTCTCACACTTTACAACCACCAACTACTCAACACTCGACACACTATTTCTACTTGTACTTGTACATTTTTGTGCTATATATACTCTTGTGAATTTTATTAATATTTTGTGGACTACCCGCAAAATTATACAGTGTCATTTTAATACATTTTACTTCCTGGAAACCACACAAAAAGGTACGTAATATCTAGATCATAGATTGATTTTTATATTCACTTTGAATCCTCAATCCTCAGCATAAATCATAAATCATTAAATAGTATTAATTTCATACAAAATTTTAATCAAAAGTCAGTAGGGATTCCATCAAAAGTAATTAATTAAGTAGTACATTTAAATATTTTCTAAAAATTAAAAATGACTCAGTTATGCTAGAAATTTTGGGAGGCTTTTTTTAAAAGTAATTTATATTTTATATAGATTATAGATGAAACAAAAAGTGTAAAATTTCAAAGCTCCTTTATAGTTTTAATTTTATTTTATAATCAGTTTAGCTAAAAGCTTGTTGACTTTTATATAATTTGATTTGGTTGACGTTGAATTGAGAGATTTATAAATATCATCAACAATATCTTGTCGAGAAAGTTCATGAGGTGTTGACATTTAGAATGAATGTCAAAATTATCGTATTGTATTACAATGGTCAAATTGCCCTATGCGATCAAAGATAGCACATAAAACGGTATTATGACAAACAAACAATCAAACCGGAGCTAAAATTAGATTTGTATTTCCGTCCAACGCACACATGACAATTCACAATATTATTATTATTATTAAACTATCATCCTCATCATCAGTAGTAGCATGAGTATCAGAGGTTGAAAGTCAAAAGTATTGTTTCCTGAATTCCATTTAAATCCTGGACAAATTAAGTAGATAAACTACGGACGATAAGGCACGTATGAATTTAGTGTGACGTGCAATATACAATATATTTTATTGTTAATAGTTGTGTACTGAGTACTGAGCATTCAGTTGAAAAGATGGTACGGATGGTGCATTATCCTCTTTCCTTTTCATTTCCATCCCACGTCAAAGCTAGATAGTATTATGTATAGATAAATTGGTATAATACGGAAATGGAGAGTTCTATTTTCAATGGTATTCAATTTCTATTTTCTATCAATATCAATATGATATATAAAATGTGCAATGTACATAATATTGTACGCTGAACGCTAGTCTAGTATCTAGTATCTAGCATCTAACATCTAACATCTAACATTTCTCTCATGCATGAATATTTGCGTCATTCCAACCGATGAGCACTCACAAAGCTCTCTCCACTCCACTCTGCTCCGCTCTGCTCTACTCCGCCTGTCTCCTTTCAATCAATACGTGTAGTTAGATAAATGGATGGTTGGATGGATGCAAACAAACAAGTAAACAAAAACGAGACAAAAAAACCTCTCTAGATTATAGACTCTAGACTCCAGACAACTTTACAAGAATTCTTCTCCGTCTAATTCACATTCCCTTTCACATTCCCTATCCCGTTCCCGTTAATCTCATTCCTATTCCCACTGTAACAAATTACCGATACAAAGGAACGGGAGGGCTGGTCACAATTTGAAATTCGCAATTTGCAAATTCTGCAGTAACTTGTCGCAATTCAATTTCACAACTTTTCTTTTCATGTAAATACTACGTGGCTTCTGGATTCTGGATTTGCATGACCATCAACTTTGTCGTCATTGTCTGTATTCGGTATTTTGTATTTGGTATAATGTGCACCAAATGTATCTCCAAACTCAAAACCAAATCACATTTGACCTTTTCAAAGTAATTGTGCATGTTTGTGATACATGATATATTGCTTTGGGTATGTGACATGTTGTGTCTTCTGCCTTGTGTCTCACTGAATATTCACTATTCACTATTACTCTACTCGTAATTTATTGTACACTGTACCCTGTACATTGTACATTGTACATTATACATAGTAATTTTGAAAAGAAAACAGACAACATTTTTTGTTTAAAATTTAAATATTCATTTTCAGTCCCTATAAAAAGTTTAGAGTAGTAAAACAAAGTACTTAATAATTATATACACTGTACAGTGTACATTTTACATTGTACATTCACTTCACGAGTTTTATCCTCCTGAATTTTTCAACTGGTTGGTAGTTGTTATTGTATACTTTACTTTATTACACTTGTAAATTGTAAACTTTTCTTGTACATGGTAAATGGTAAATCCTGGGATTTAAATTAGTCATGTGAACATTTTATCACGTTTCTTCCCCTGGTTTCTCCATGTCAAAGAAAAAAGAAAATTCCTGTCACTTGTGGCTTGACTTGGCTATAGGCTTTGTTCAACATTCAGCATTCAGCTAGCATCAGCATCAGGATCAGAATCAGAATCAACATGCATGAGTAGTTCATGAGTACAACATGTACAACATGTACAACATACATGGGCATAATAATTGCACTCTGAGTTCTGAACATTTGTACTTTTCAGCACAAGTTAAATATGTATTACACATCTCAGCCGAGAGTAGTGATATCATAAACAAGTCGAGTAGGGTCATAAAAACCAAAACTAGACATTACAAAGAGATCCAAGATCCAAGATCCAAGAGTACGTGGAGGACTTTGAACGGGGAATGGTTAAATAAAGAACACAGAGATGGGATGGAATGAGAAAGGAGAAAGTACTGAGTACTGAGTCTGGGTAGTTTTCTAGTACTTTTTTATGTACTCTCTCCTCTCTACTTTTCACTCTTTACTATTCCCCTGTCGTCTTTGTAATGTACCGTGTACAGTGTACAGTGTACAATGTACCTTGTAGAATTCAGAATGTGGAATGTAGCTACATTGTAGTTTGGAGTGTAGCCCTAATAGGAATTTTTGAGGCTTTAAGGGCCGGTAATAGCAATTTAACTCGATTATAACGAGAACTAGAGAAAACTACATAATAATGTATATATAGAGAGTAGAGAGTGGAGAAGGGAGATGAAGAGTTAAAGAAGTTAGAGGAAGTGTTTAGATAAAAAAAAAGAACAGGGAACTGGAAAACAGGAATTTATAAAATATTCAGTATTCAGTATTCAGACAGTACAGACTACAGACAGGAGAAAGTCTATACAAAGTACGAATACGAGTACGAATACAAATAGGAATAGAAATATATGATATGATACGATTTGAAATGTGACATGTGAACATTAAAAGTACTCAGTATTGAGAGTGAGTAAAAGAGTGAGTTTAAGAATACAAGATATAGAACCTGAGCTAACATTATATCATCAGTACTAGGAAAAGTATCATCCATTAATACTTACGACTTTGAGTGTCCATAGATACACAAATACATATAACATATAAATACACATAATACTCACACTCACACTCACAAAAGTATTATTCGATACATAAATACAAGTAAGTAAGAGCGTGGAAAGACAAAAGACAGCTCCACTTTCATTGCATTACTTGAGTACTGAGTATTGAGTACCGAGCATTGAGCATTGAGTAGCTAGCTACCCATGTCACAAGCTATAAGCTATAACATCATAGGATATTATCGATTTTAAGGTGAAAATAGCCTCACATTACGATTACTCTACATTACTCTACGGCACAGAAAAAAAATGGGTAGAGAGTAGAGAGAGAATATACTTTCTCTTCAAGAAATATGTGTCGTGTGTAGTGTGTAGCCATTGCGGAAAAATAAACACACTTTTCTATCTACAATCTAGAATCTATGAGTTGATATAAAAGAAGCACTGTGCGATATTACTACGATACACTCTTAAAGAACCATAAAATGGTACACATATTACATATCATGTACAATGTCAAATGTACAATGAACACGGGAAAGGAAAAACAAGGTTGGAACTGTAAAAACACCTTGTACAAAATAGACATTTTTTGATTCCTCTTTCCTCTTCATAATACATTATACATTATACAACCACTACCCTTGGAATCTGGAATAAAACAACATACTTTTCCACTTATTGTATTTTTTTTTTAAATTTTCTATTTTAAAACTCAAATGGAAGGAAAACTTTGAGCTTTAAACAAACTTTTCAAATTTCAAATTGTCTAGGCTTCAACATGGGTATTGGGAATCGTGAACCAATCCAAAATTCAATCGATAAAAGGAAAAAGTACACATTACATTAGCATTTGTAATACAAAATAAAAAACACAAACAAAACTAATTTTGAACTATTTTTGATTTTTTTTTGTTTGTGAGTTGCAAAAAATACTTGCTTATTAGAAACTAGATACAAGTTGTTGCAAAATTATAGAGCATCAAAGTTTTACATGAATGTGAAACGTGATTACATGTTCAATGTTTCTTGTACACATATTTTAAGTTTCTCAAGGGAAAGAACGCCTACAAACTACAAAGTATGTTTGATATATTATGTAAATGAAGGGAATTAAAAATCTTGTTTTCCTTTTCCCTTTTCCTTTTTCCTTTTGACACAATTCGCAATTCAACATGTTGCAATTTGCAAGATGAAAAAAAGTAGAAAGTTAAACAAGAGGAATTTCCGGGAGCTATAATAATAAATGCAGGATCCGGGATCCAGAATCCAGAATCCAGAAAAAGGCACACATGCAAAAAATAAAAAACATGAAAGAAAAGAAGACATCCGTAATTTTCCCTAGTGTTTGAGAAGGAGAGGCTTTGAATTTAGAATGTTGGAATGATGAAATGATGAAATAATGTGAATTTCCCCTACACACATTTATCTCTCGAGCTGAATAAATAGAACGGAATATTTTAGTCAGTACGAAGTAATTTGAAGTATGTACTGGTAATATGTAATGTGCATAAGGCTTCCTTTGGCGTCTGGATTCTGGAATCTGGAATCTCTGGAATCATGAATATGGAGTTAAAGCTCATATGGAAAATTTACAAAGTACCTTTGTGTGTCGCAAGTCGTAGTGTAAATATAGAAATATCCATAGAAATGGTATATTGTATATTACATGTATGAAATATAAAATAATATAATATACCAGTAAAAGTAATAAGGATGGTGATAGCCAGCATAGGGAAAACAAAACAAACAGGAGGTAGGAGGAATCTTGTGCAAAAGCATCTAAAAAGACTGTTAAAGGGCAGAGGTTAAGCATTTCAAAGGGGCTTTGAAGCGACTCCGTGGACTCGTCAAAAGAATACACTGCCGGCTTTTACACACTGCACACTGCATCAAATCATCACCATCACCATCACCATGATCATCAGACCAGACTGAGAATGTACATGAAGAATGTACGCACACTACACTACAAACTACAAAGTAAAAAGTAAAACTAAAACAGTCTACAGATACCAGCACAACATAGTACACAGTACAAAGTACAAAGAGTGAACAAAGTTAAAGTCAACGTGATCCCATTCCGCTCTCTTTTTCAACGTTTCCCTTTCAATGTCCTTCAATTTAACCACGAAACACATAACACAAAACATGTGTACAACTCGTCTGTTCCCATGAAAAAAGAGAAAGCAAAATGATATACATTCATGTATAGGAATGTATAGAGAGAAAGAGAGAGAGAAAGAGAGAGCAGAGAATTCCTTCATAGAAAAAGCTACCTCCTTTATTTACACTCTCCATCTCACTCCCAATCTACATATTACACATTACACATAGACTTGTTACCTTGTAACTTGTAAGTATGATATATACTGTGTAAATTGCATCACAAATCACAAATGTGTGTACCCAGTATTTGGTATTTAGTATCTATCTGTGTACTTGGACTTTGACGTTGACGTTGACTCGGTGTCATTGAAACATGTTCAAATCTAATCTAGTATCCAGACGCTGACGACAATGTCAAAGGACAGAGGACATATGTACAACGTACAGCGTACAGTATGCATAGCAGCTATCAGTACACCAGCATCAAATGTCAGTACGGATAATATTACAACAAGGATTATATTACAAATTACGAAATATGCTCACAGTATTCAGTGTTCAGTGTTCAGGGTGAAACTGTCTACCAGGGAAATTAACTGCCCATAGCATAAAGATTAGAAACTCTTTACTTTCATTTAAGATCATTTACCATGACCCATGACGTAAATACTAGACTTAATAAATACTATCCTGTACATTGTACATTGTACATGATACATTTTATGACAAAGGTACAATCCAGAAAAAAAAGAAAAAGAAAAAAAAAGGTTAATTGCATAATCTTCCAGATTTCATAGAATTTAAAATCAGGAAATGAGGATGGACGAATTTTAATGGGAGGGGTCGGAAAAATTGTTTGAATGGATGAAAAATGAAAAGGAAACATTTTGCTTGAGAAATGTGGGCTTTAACTTTTACTTTTTCCTTTTCTTTCCTTTTCTTTCATTTTTTCATGTCATTTTACGTCATGTCATACCATGTATCATGGTCCATGGCGTGGTAGAAAATTACTTGGAAACTTGTTTAGAAAAGGAAATTGAACGCACACGTGCCCATATTATCAGATATCACATATAACAAATAAAAGTAGACCAGAAGGATTTCAATAGAAAAAGGATAAAAAAAAGATAGTTAGTAGTTATGCAAACTGATACTTGGCGGGTGTACAAAAGTGACAAACGTTTATAAGACCTTTGAACTATTGAAAATTGAACATAATCCATCTCCTGAGCAAGATTAAAGATTAGTTTTTGGTATTTCTACTATCACTTTCCCATTCATCTCAATTTTCAAATCTCAAATCTCAAGTTTCAAGTGTTCAGTTTAGTGAAAGCATTGAATATTGAATAGTCTATAAAGCGTAATGTATGAATAATAGTGTCTACAATGAATACCAAATCAATCATTGTTGTCACTTGTCATTTCCTTTGAACTAGAACTAGAATCTAGAATCAAGGATTGGAACTGCTACACATGTAAAACAAAATGTACTCGCACGCAGCTGGTGATGGACTTGAACTTAATTTTTTCCTATTCTTTGTCTCCTTCTTCCCTCATCAATTCCCAATTCATAACAAATTGGGACAAAATACAGCCTTGTACGTTGAACATTGAACAATGTGCAGTATCATGTCAATGATGATATTTTAGATACTTGTTGGTGTAACTAATATCACATTAGAAAGATACGTGATCATATATCAATTTCCGTTGTACACTTAGGTCCATGTATAATATATAATATAATGTATAATGTACGAGTTGAATGTCCAATGTCCAATGTCGAATGTCGACTTTGACTGCCAAATGACACAAAAAGCCAAACGGCACGGCATGTTCAAAAACAGTCCTCAATGCTACAAAATACAAACCACGAGGATAAACGGCCAGAGACATTAGACATGAGCTATCGGAAATTTAATTAACTAAATGCATTTGCACTTGACGTCCGACTTTCGACTTTCTATCTCTATCAGCTCAAGTTCATCGTTCATCTTCGGGACCCACATATCAAACTTTCTCCAGCTTGCTCTCATTTTCTTCATTGTACATTGTACATCGTACATTGTATGGCGTATGTCGTATGGGCATTTTAAGTTTAGTTTTTAGGTAATGAAAAGCAATCTAATTAGACCAAGAGCAAGGACCAAAAGACCAAAAGACCAAAAGACATAATATGCTCTTCCATCCATTTCCTGTATTCCTAAATATTTCTCTCTCTCTTTCCTGTTAAAGGCTACGGCCTTCTGATTAATGATATGAATGATGAACCAGTTGATGTACTTCCTGTAAATAATAAATAAATAACACATTTAAAATCTAAACTCTAACCAAAATAACAAAAAGTGTGTCGTGCATCTCTTTAATTAAAAGAGAAAATTAAAAGGGTAGAATAAATAAACAAGATTTCTTTATTCTTTATGCAGAGCAGGAGAAGGTTATTTGCTATTTGAAATTTGTCTTCAAAGTGATCCAACATTCTTTTTCTTATTCTTATTCCGAAAGGACACGAGACACGAGATACAAAAAATATTGTTTGTTTTCATAAAATAATAAATCTTCTCAGCTCACGTTTTATGTCTCCGTCTTATCTAGTTTATAGAGTAAAACAGTAAGCATAAAATTGTTTGAGGGAAATGTGGAAATTTGGAAAAGTTTGTCTGGGATTTGAGACAATTTTTCTTTTGTTTCTTCAACATAATAAAAAAATAAAGAAAAAATTCAATTCAAGTTTATCCATATTCCATATTCATATTTATCTTATTATACACTTGTATTTTATAAAACGTGATGGTAGTCAAAAGTCAAAAGTATAAGAAAAATGAGAAAAAAAGGAGTGCAGGGAAGATTATATAAGGTTTAGTTTTTTAGCATAATAAATAATATGTAAGAGTAAATGATATAATATTTGAGGAATGGAGTTTTGCCTTTTTTGTATGCAAGCTGGAAAGTGGAAAGTGGAAACTGGGAATAGTGTAATAAATGAATGTGTCATTGGTTTGGTTTGTGCGTAGGTGTGTGGAACTGAACTGAACTACACTGAACACGGAACAAAGGAGTGTGTATCTACGATACCTACTCTCACACGCAAAAGGAGAAAAAGGAGGATAAAAAAGTCGATAGACTATCCGGAGGCAAGAGAACCGAGAACGGAGAACGGAGCATAGCAACAAGAAATACAACCCATAACTCGAATACTATAGATACACATACGAGCCCTACCACATCCAAGGAGACGAGGAGAAAAAAAGATTAAATTTCTCGGAAACAAGTTGACAGAAGGAGAACAGAGAACAAAGTGAAAGTACAAGACAAATTACCCTGAAAGAAGATTGAAAAGTATACAACATCCTTGTTGTTTCTTTTTTAAAAAAAAGAAATAAACTAAAACTAGAGGAAAGGTAAAACAAGGAAAAAACAACACATTTATAAAAATGCCATCAGTCGCTTCAGTCGTTACAACTTCTTCCCTATGCCTGGCATTCATGACCTGTTGCTTCTGCTGGCCGGCAGACTATCGTAGAAGTTTTCAGTATTTTCCCTCAATGATGGAAGAGTCACCAAATCAATGGGATGTAGCTCCAGAACCTCTGTCATATGTACAACCAGAAGACTACTATGATAACAGCCAATGGGCAGATGACGAGGTAAATACAATATACAATAAACTGAATAAACATTTAACATACCATGTTTTGATTTTCGGGTTTGGTATTGGTTTTTTTGTGGTACGTCCACTTCCTGTAGTATTTCCTCTTCCCTCTTCCCCATTTCCTATTGTTCCGTTCCAGTTACAATTATATAACTTTGTTTTACATTTTCTCTAAAGTTTCAGACACTATCTAACCTTATTGAAATGTATGACAATCCTCAACCTGTGTGGGGTCAAATCGTTCGGGAGAAACCAGAAGAGGAATTAGAAGCTTTGAAAAGGTCTGCTCCACACAAAAGGCCTTCCTTACCACAGGGAAGAGTAACCATGCCACCTCCATCTCCACCCTCGTCAACATCATCACCATCAACGGTAGCTCCAGCACTGAGCAAAACTTCTCAGGTAAATCAACCATCCGCACCTGTACAAGTATTTCAACGGGGTCAGAAAGAAGTTCCTCTACTTCGACCACCAAACAAATCCAAAAGTCAGCAACAAGCAGCTTTAGCTTCAGCATCAGCTTCAACATCCAATGATGAAGAAGGAGTCGTCTCAGCCAAATTACGTTCTTCAGAAAGACAAAAGAAACCTTCCGCATATGACACCCTCAGAAAATATCTTTCACTCGAAGACGCTTTGGTAAGAAAAATTAAAGTCATTTCTCATTTCACCCTAGAATTTAGAGTATAAAATATAAAATATACAACATATTGCACAGTTTCTCATATTATACCTTTTTGGAATATTTTACACCAGTACATAAGAAAAGGGAATACTCAAGCATAACATACGAGTATTATGCAGTAAATGTCAAAATGTCATCCTGTCGATTAAGACCCATTTTCAATATTTTCACGGCTCATAACTTTATTACATCCAACTTACTGTCTTTCACATTACATTGAGTTTTATGGTGCTAATACATTAGCATAGCTCACAGTTCTAACATAATCAACACTTGACTTCACATGTGCATAGAACATAGAACACGGAACATGGAATATACATAGAAATTTATGACTGTATTAGTTCATGTGGAAGGAATTGCGATAGGAAATGAGCATGAAGAACGAACGAGGAACGAGCACATTCTCGCCAAATTTGATGATGCTTGTATTATATTGCACTGTATTGTATTAGCATTCAGGATTCAGGACTCAGGACTCAGCAGCTGTGCCTTTCTTCTTCGACTCAAATCTTCAATGCATACAGAATGCAGATAGAGAACTGGAGCATATTAATTATAGATTTATAAATGAATGAAAATGAACGTGTTCCTCACACAATTCACGATTCACAACAGGAGGAACGTGGAATCTGCATCCATGCTTTTCCCGTGTACTTAATACTTTATCTATTATCTATATTCATTACATGATTACCCATGAACGAAAATATTTATTGTAGAGTGCAACTGAATGCATAATGTTGTATTAGGAAGAATAAAGAACCTATCAAAAGTGGTATCCGCATCGGTGAATCCTTTAGCTAAATATTTTGTATAGGCAACAGACACTAGGCAGTAGACAGCTATTTATTATGGTGACAAGGTTTTGGCGTGGGAGTACCGGCGTATCGTATCGTTATCGAGCTGAACTCTAACATATCACGTAGACAGGAGGCAGGAAACAGGAGGGTGGTTTGGATTGCCAAGTCTCCTAAATATCAAAGTATACTGTTGTACTTATTGTGTATTTTTGTGCTGTAGGTTAGTACACTATTTTAGTATATTTTATAGTATATTCTATACTACATACTAGTAACTAGAGAAAGGATAGAAAAGTGGAGAATGAGTGAAATCTTATACATGCACAGACTTTATAAAAAAATGGAAATCCAAGAACCAGCTTAACAATTCCCCCACCCACAACTATAGTATATATTCTATTCACAGAAAATGATAAATGGTAGTCAAAAAAAAGAAAGAAAATAAATGGTGGACAAGTAAACTTCAAACAAAAATTTGGATAGCTGGATTTCGAATTTGGATTGACAAGGACATGCATAATGAATAATGAAAGATGAAAGAAAAGGCTGCGTTCGTCTAGATTGGATTTCACTGATCGATTTTATTACTTTACATACTCCCACTGAGAATGAATTGGATTGGATTATTCACAAAGTAAAAAGTAAAAGGTACAGTGATATCAGTATTTAAATTGTGGTGTACATATTTTGTCATCTTACTCTTTGGGGAAAGGGGAAAAAGAGAAAGAAAGATAGAAAGATAGAAAAAACTTTTCTTACAATAGTGATTAAAAAAATAGAGCAGTCCAAACTGGAACATTTTTTCCATTTTCCATTACAAAATACTAAATTACAACTTTTATCCCTCCTCATACACAATTTGTTGATCATCTAAAACAAACTCAACCATTAATATTACGACTTTCCACTTTCAACTTTGAGAGTAAACTAGATTATTGGAGATTTCCCTTTGCGTATATTTTGTATTTTGTACATAAGTACACGTGTAGTTTTTTTAGAGTAGTACAGGAAGAAGGAAAAGTTAAGCTTAAATAAGCTGTACAGATTACAGATTACAATTTCAAGGGAGATCTGACATTGTATAATAAATAATAAATAGCATTATTCTTATCAAAATCGATCCGATCGAGCTTCTAGTAGTATCTAGTGGGTAGTATTTAGTTTGTAGTTGGTAGTTTGTTAGTACAGGTTCATTTTATTTGCAGGTTGATGAAAATCAAGGTACACTGTATTACACACAGTATGAATGTTATATGTCGAATGTAGAATGTAGAACGTGTAGGGGTAAAGTAATGATGGAAAATTAATCTCTAGTTTCAAAGAGATCTGGAGATTGAAAGTGGTATTATGATTACTTTTCATCAAATCTTGTGGTGTACTTGCACAGAGACACAACCTACAACCTACAAACCAAATTATACAATATTACATCTTATATCATGGGACAATTTCAATATTTAATATTCTAAATTCTGTACACTGTACAGCGTAATAGTCTACATAATATATCCTATTTTATAGCACCATGCATTAGTTATTGTATAAGTAAAATTTAAATTGATTTTCCACAAATTGAAATTCAGATTTCACTTTTGTACCTCTTGTACAACATTAGTAAATAAAGTATATTTACCTATAAATACACACATACATGAATACGTGAAACAAAAGCCTGCTAGCATAATATATAATAATATTATATTTTCGTATAAATACTTTTTGTTTCCCTACTAGTAGTCACTTACAACAGAGGTTGAGTAATACCAAGTGCTTTATGCACATTGTGTTTCGGTTTCCGGGTAACAGTCAATTTTCCCTGCATATCAAACCTTATAAGACTTGAAGACTGCAGACTGCACTGATCGGCGTAAAATTGATAGCTTTGTATATGATTTATAACATGAACAAGTTTATTATTGTATTTCCCGATCCACAGTATATTACATAAACTGTCTACGATCTACGGTCAAAGTCTAGTACTCCTTCAAATAAAATCGATAAATTTGAAATATCCAATACTTTGTGTATTTATAAAATAACCAGCAACAGGATGCATAACATACAACATACAATATTAATACATTGTATTAAACAACTGTACAAAGTATAAATATATTTTGATAAGGCTAGCCTACACAAATATGGAATGTAATAATAAAAAATTACCCGGAAGCACAAGAAGAAGTAAACCCTCAGAAATCCATCACTGATGATGTCAGTGCAATATTTTTAAATTAGACATAATACCCAAAGTTTATGCACAGCCACGAACGGATTAAAAATTAAATGAAAATATTCCATACAAGTATTTTATAAAAATGGCGATTGAATGCACATTTTGTGTGGGTTGTGGAATAGATTAGTTTATTTCAAATTGCATACTACAAAAACAAATTCAGCAACGCACTCAAGGTTTAACGGATGACATTTGACATTTCCCTTTGCGCTCAATAATTTTAAAATGCTAAACATAGCACAAAACATATATAGATTTTGCGGACAGTTGATATAATTTATATTTATTTTATGTTTATTTTTGCAGGAAAAGGAGAAAAGAAGTCATGCACAGCCACAGAAACGAAGTAAAAACTTTGTAGCCGAAGAAGGTTCACTTCTGAGTTCACAGCTTAATAACTTGAAAAAATCCGTCTTGTAAAAATTTCCAAAAAAAAAAACATCCTACACATTCAAGAGTAATAATAACTCAAATCTTGATGACGGTTGGCTTGCTGTCTCTTCTTCCTCATTCCTCATTCTTCATACTTAATGATGATGACGAGCCAGGCGAGAAGCAAGAGCAGAAATGAAATCCTTCAATTTTACAGACCAAACTGACAGACCGAGCTGGAAAATTGAAGAGAAATGAAAAGTGGAAACCAATAAATATCTACTTAACAAACAAATAAACAAATAGGGAATGACAACTTACAGCCAAATTGGATATTGGATGAGAAGGTTTTATCATAAAAGTATGTGTATACACATACAAATATGCATAAATAAGTATGTAATACGGAATAACATCTTTTCGTAATGATTTACTTGAATAATAATTGAACTTATCAAATGAAATTTCCGTTGGAACTAAAAAATATATTACAATTATTAGATAGAGAGTCTAGAGAGTTGCATCTACTGAAAACTTGATCTAATCCAGTAAAAATCCACAGTGATTCAGAATATCTGAGCACTTGAAAATTAAAATTATAGGGAGTGATCAGATGTTCTATGATTCCCGAATCACTAAGTATAGAGAACCTCTATAGAATAAAAATAATATCAAAGTATTTATCATGAGAAACCAGAAATTAGAGGGTTTTATAAAAGAGAGTTTTATAACATCAAAGACTTTTCAAAGGAGATGAAAATAGGAAGCGTAAAACGAAAAACAAAACTTCAAAGTCTCCACATACTTTTACTTACAAAACAACAACAACAACTACAAACAAAATCAAATGACTGAATTTCAAATTAAATATATACATATATATACATACATACATCATACCTTTTCTAAGTCTATGCATACATTTTAATTCTAAGACATATAGAAATAAAATAAGGTTATATATAATTTACAATAATGTATTAATAGAATATTACATGTATTATTAGATAAAATTAAGATCACATGCATTCATCTGTATAATCTTTGATTTACTACAAATGTTTTTAATACATTACACTTAATTTCTAAAAACTTGTTTACCCCTTTTTCCTCTTTCACTTATTATTTCCATAATAGTATGATACATTTGTCCCGAAACGTTTTATACATAACAAACACATAATTATTATAGCTTATTACTTATTACATATATGTGCATGTTGTTTTTCGTTATTCAAATCTTGTTTTCGTTTCTTCTTGTTTACGTTGTTACCAGCTCTTTCCACAATTTGGATCTCCATATTACAAAAGATACTAGTATAAAAATTGTCTTATTTTTCTGGAAAAATCGGTATTAGCTACTAGGTCTATATTTGTAAAATAATATAGTAGATTTATTATTTATTATTCAAGATAATGTCTATATACATTTAGCGCTTTGATCGACAAAGAATAATACTGGTATAAATGTCTTAAAAGTCTTAAAAGTAAGATATATTTATAAATTTTAGTGAGCATGAAAAGAGAATAAAAATGTACTCTTATACTTCGGATGCGTCGCAAGGTCGATATCAACTTAAACTACATATACCTCAAAAAAAAATTTAACTAGTGCTATTTATGTAGTAAGTACTACACTTTTACTACATGGTATATAGTGGTACTACTGTTACATGTTATAAATACTGATAAATCTTGATTCTAACTTGTAAAATAAATAATGTATTATGCAAAGCATACAAATAATATTAAATTGTTATCGTTGTGAGTTACATATTTAATATTTAATATATATTATACTGTATTATATATTACATAAGGAAATAAGGGCGTTGAAACCTTTAATGAATCCTATGGTGCTGAATTTTTATTTTTGAAAAAAATTCTATTAGAAAATAGAAAATATTAATACATAAATCTAGTTTCTAGTTAGAAGGGTGAGAAAGGAGAATGAGTGTTGAGTTACAAATATTGTTTGGAAAACAAATGCATTGCATTGCATATAAATACCGACTTACATTTCGTCATTGAATGAGAGAGAGAAACATATGAATATGAAGTGGATGATACTGAAGATACTGAAAAATCAAAAATCAAATGTACTACTAGAAATTAGAAATATACTGCTATAAATGAGTAAAGGGGTAAATGAAGACATATAATATATTGTATATTGTACATGGTACATTTTTACAACTACTAATGAATTTTTATTTCAATTGTACTACACAAACACTTGTAATCATTGATCTTTAATGATTTTATATCGTTAATCGTTAATGATGACCGATTTTGGGAATTTAAAAATAATCTTTGTACGTAAAATATATTAACTAAATACTATGTATGATATAATCTATAAGCTATAGATGCTACATCATGTGTTATCTAATCTTAAAAAACTACTTTTAACACTATTTAATATCTATGATTTCTGTTTTAAGAGAGGAGACATTGAAGGCTGAGAATAAGAATTTACAAAAAAAAACTCTATGTAGCCATCTTTGTATATGTACAAAAGTATATAAACTTGTGTACATTTATATATATACATATTATATTAGTTGTATGTTCCATTGTTGTATCTACAACTCATTTATTCATACTATTATCACTATAATTAATTAATTTAATATATTACCTCTTTTATCTCCTACTATACATATTACATATTATACTGGGTATCATGTCCTCTGTCTATAAGATATATATATATTCTACATTCTATAATTATCAATTTGTTTCTGTACATCTATAAATTTTTTCATACATTGTTTGTTCTACTATATATACATAAGTATATGTGTATTATGTAATACTAAAGCAGTTTGTGTCAATAGTTATTTAATACTGAAACTGTGAACTATTAACTATATGACCGTATGAATGAAAGTCGAATGGAGTCGCACAAATAACAAAAGTCAAACCTATACGTACCTAAAAATGCTTCGTAATTTGTAACAATAATAAAAGTGAAAAAAAAAGAAACATATTATTGTAATACATACTATAAAAACACAAAATAATATGTAATAAGTATTTTCCATGAATGAATCATGAATTGAATTGAAATGAAAATGAATTAATAGGAAAACCTTTGTCAACGGATTGTTATAAAATATATATATTATATCATTATACATTATAATATATGGGTAACCAATCTTGTAAAATCGAATCGAATATTTTATTGATATGGGTAAAATATCCTTTCAACTCATCAATCTTGTAAAAATCCCAAACCCTAAATACAATACAAAGTTCCACTCCAATCCAAAAGAAAGAAAATAATAAAACAATCAGTATAATGCACTAAAAAAGCCAAAACAAAAGACACTTGTAGATTTGTTATTCAATCATTTTATAGTAACATTATCAATTCGTAGCATTTTCTAGATTCTATAGATCATGAAAACTGAAATACCAAGTAAAACTAATAGCATATTATAGTAAAATATTACATTTTACATTCATCTCAAGCTTTTGACACTGTTTTGTGTGTAGTTGTAAATAATATACAGGGTAGAAAAATGAAAGGCTTACTTACATACACACACGGTATAGAAAGGTAAAAGAGAGAAAAGAAACGAGAGAGAAATAAATTTTTAGAATTTTCAATCTTGCGCTTGGTATGAATTCCCATTCCATACACAATAAATACATGAGAAATACATTTATATCTAACTAGAAATAATTCATAGCGTGTGTACCTGTTAGATTTACCAGAATCCTAAAAACATTCATGAATACATACATCATACACTGATAAATAAATGCATGGCAGAAAAATGACCTGGAAAATGAATGATACATAGTGATGATTTAAAAATAATTTAGTGTGGTACACTTGATAATACGTAAGATGTATGCTTTCAACAAAAATAGTACACCATACAAATGGAAAAATAGAAAACTGAAAAAATATTAGAAATATTGAGCAGGGGAAATTCAAGACGACTTGGGATTGTAAAAACAGACATTTAGTCTACTTTTTGTTAATTGATAGTCATCAATGAATGTTGGCTATACCAAAACTGATCAATTTTATTAATCATCACACACGTTACAAAATCCACTACTTTACACTGACTTCCGTTAAAAGTTACGGAATTAATACGAGTTTGAAAGTTTCAAAAGTTTAAACTTTGATAAGATAATATTGTAGGTACAATATAAGTGTTTAACTGTAAATTTTAACCTTGCAATGTATAAAACATGAAATTGAATCGAGTAAATAATTATGAAAATTATGAATGCAATTTGTATATATATATGTGCAAAATACGATGCACAATTTCAATCTTTTGTCGTTTAACCATTTGGTATGAAATAATGTTGAAGCCGGTTGGCTATACATGTAAAAAAAAACAAAGCGAGTACTTTTGAGAATTGAAACGTTACAAATTACAAATAATGTACATTATAAATATTAAAACATATGTGGTTATTTTGATATCAATAATATTGTGATTACTTCCTTCATTAAAACAATAAAAAACAATGTCTAAAAGTTGAAAGAAATTGAATCATATGTACACAGTATTTGTTCTTTCTTGTATGTGTGTACAAAACCTTTGTGTTTTTTTAAACTTCCAGTTGTCACTCATTTTTTCAACTCATACTGATTACGTTTAAATAAGGCATGGTCATGATACTAACATTTAATGCATACATAATTATTTTCGTGGCTTTTGTACCAAAATTAGAACCACGTTTTATTTCTCATTTCACTTTCGGTTGGTTTTGAAGAAGAGGTAAAAGAGAGCATTTTACTTGCATGTATCATAAAAACCATGATTCTCGCTAATTACTCTAATTATTACAAAAATTCTTCGTTTTATGTAATCAAACAACTCTTCAATCTAGAGTTTAGAGTCTTGAATCTTGAACACACCAAAAATTTATTGTATGTATCATTCAATTTTGAGTCTAGTGCACATGTACTATTTTTTACTATATTACACTGGGTCATTGCACTTATCAATTAAGCATATAATATTCATTTGGTGAATTCTGTGTACTCTACAGAGTATACTTATATAATATACATTTAACAGAACACAAACACAAAGAATAATTTAATTAATACGAAATGATGTGTAAATGAAGTTGTAAATGACAGAAAAAAAGGTTGAATGCTTGATTTGTTGCAATAATGATAAAATGCATCAATAGTCAAAAAGAGATCAACTCTCACGTAATTCTGAAAATTTAAGACAGATAATAAATATGGCACTGTGTACTTAAATGTTAAAGCAAAATGCTACTGATAATTGATACATTCGGGATTAGTCAATAATAAATCATTCATCCATGTTTACAAAGCGTATAATATAAAATATTTTAACAAAGTCTCTTTGATTTGACATTTGACAGAAAAGTCTCCTTTGCTGTATTTTACATTTTTCTGTCACATTTCATCGTCTATGAACTAGGTCTTTCTTTCTTTCTTTTTTGTTTTAGTTACAATTACAATTATTGTTTTTTTCACAGATTAAGTGAGTTTCGTAATTTACCCCAGACATGTCATGTGGCATAACACAATTAATAATAATAAACAGTGTACTGTGCATTGTGCATAGATAGATATAGATACATGAAAAACTAAACAAAAGGGCATTGCAACATCTTCAACTATATACATTATACATGCACACACAACACACAACATGTATGTATGTATTTTGTACACAGCACAGAGGCACAGAGTATGATGGCCTATAGACTGTAGTACAGCAGTATAGTATACACAAGATTCTTCAGCAGAGTTCAACAACATAATTTGTACACAAATACAAATTTTTAAATACAAACAAGAAAGTATCTTTATACTTTATATGCAGCATGCGTGTACCTTGGTATAAAAGCTACTTTTTGTATAAAGTGTTGAGCATTTACACACATTGTTTATATTATATTATTATTATACATTATAATATGCATGTACTCTTATTAGTATGCAGGGATTTCAGAATCTTCACATTTCAATTTCAAGATCGTCAACACCCCTTCATGTACAATGTACATTGTACAATGCAGATACATATTGTGGATACATGCATATACACGCCAAAACAAGACAGAAAGGTATTATGATGTGCAAAAGTGCAATAACCAGCCCAATATCAAGTATAAGTCAGGTGAAGCAGAGTGATGGTGTCGTCACTTAAACTTGATCATTGAAATTTTTAATCATGAGTCTCGAATCTCAAATCTCGAAATTGCAGAAAATAACGAAATCCCTTGTCAAGTGTATGAAATATGAACGTTCACGTACAACAAGATACAAAACATATGTAAACATGTAGAAAGTGAAATTGTTAGACCACGACCATAGAAATCACACCAAAACCACACCACATGAATTCACCAACCAAAATTGAGTATGTCATAAGCTCAGGGTCATTGGTAAATGGTAAGTGGTAAATGGATCCAATATGGAT